>CALNHX010007334.1:0-75650 GCA_940337035.1 Agriotes lineatus
CCGAATTCTCTTGAAAATACAATCGACCAGTAGAAAGTCTCCAAACAGCGAATTTCACACAAATATTGATTTTAAGGTTTTTCCGATAATTCTAACGTTTTCCCCATTTTGCAACCTCCAAATCCACCTAGACCAAAAATTTCTTAAAAACCCACAGATTCATCCACAAATATTCAAAAACAAAATTCGGCAGTTTTCCATTTCCCTGTTTATGTGAACATCCAATTTGCTACAAACGCAACTCACCTTTACACCCCTGTAGCTTCGCCTTCGTGCATCGCAGACCCCAAAGAACAGCAAGTTAGATGAACGTTGGTTCTTCCGCTTTTCAACTAGCCCTAAATCACATTTTGATCTTTCAAGAAGTATGCGATGTAACAGCACCGAACGCTTTCGTGTCCAAAAAATAGTTTTAATCACCGTATTTTCGCCCCCTCGAATCTTACATTTTTACAACCTCTCCAGAAAGTTCGCCTTTGACGAGATCTTCAAAATGACAAACAAAATTCACCTGCAATACGTACAACTTGGCAAAATTTCGTGAAAACTGCGCACTGTTAAAAACTTATGGTGTAAACCGATTCAAAAGTATAGGGGTATTTCACTGGGATTAATTTGTACACTTACTGCCTATTTAAGCAGAACCTCGTTATTTTTTAAGGTCCTGCCTGGTCCTTGCCTGTCCTGCAGGATTATGCCTGATCCTACCAGTCCTACACGATACTGTCATAATCTTATTTAGTACTGTCACAGTCCTGCTACTGCCACAGTTTTTATTCGTTCTGCTAGGATTTTATGCACAAGTGCTCCTTAGTACTGCCATAATCGTAGTTAATGCTGTCACAGTTCTGCTAGGTAATGCCACAGTTCTCCTAGAATTTTATCAACAGTCCTGATTAGTACTGTCACAATCCTGCATAGTAGTGCCACAGTCCTGCTTAGCTATCGCAGTCCTGCTAGGTACTGCTACAGTTTAGATTCGTTCTGCTAGTATTTTATCCACAGTCCTGCTTCGTACTGCCACAATCCTGCATAGTAGTGCTACAGATCTGCTGAGTATTGTTACAGTTCTGCTTAGTGCTGGCACTGCCACAGTTTTGATTCGTTCTGCTCCGATTCTATCCACAGTCCTGCTACGTACTGTCGCAGTTTTGATTAATTCTGCTAGGATTTTATCCACAGTCCTGCTTAGTCTTGCCACAATCCTGCACAGTAGTGCTACAGTTCTGCTCAGTATTGCCACAGTCCTGCTTAGTGCTGGCACTGCCACACGCTGCTACAAATTTTATCCACAGTCCTGCTAGGTACTTTCGCAGTTTTTATATGTTCTGCTAAGATTTTATCCGCAGCCTGTTTAGTAGTGCTACAGTCCTGCGTAATATTGCCACAGTCCTGCTTATTATAGTCTGCTAGTTAGTATCACAGTTTTGATTAGTGCTGCTAAAATTTTATCCACAATCTTGCATAGTAGTGCTACAGTGCTGCTTAGTGCTTGTACTGCCACACTTTTGATTCCTTCTGTTACGATTTTACCCACAGTCCTGCTAGGCACTGCAACAGTTTTTATTAGTTCCGATATTATTTTATCCACAATCCTGGATAGTAGTGCTACAGTTTTGCTTAGCTATCGCAGTCCTGCTAGGTACTGCTACAGTTTGTATTCGTTCTGCTAGGATTTTATCCACAGTCTTGCTTTGTACTGCCACAATCCTGCATAGTAGTGCCACTGTCCTGCTTATCTACACAGTTCTGCTAGGTAATGCCACAGTTTTGATTACTTCTCCTAGAATTTTATCAACAGTCGTGATTAGTACTGTCACAATCCTGCATAGTAGTGCCACAGTCCTGCTTAGCTATCGCAGTCCTGCTAGCTACTGCTACAGTTTGTATTCGTTCTGCTAGGATTTTATCCACATTCCTACTTAGTAGTCACAGTCCTGCGTAGTACTGACACATTCTTGCTAGGTACTAACACAGTTTTGATTCTTTCTGTTCGGATTTTATCCAAAGTTCTGCTTAGTAGTGCCGGTTTTGATTCGTTCTACTAGGATTTTAACCACAGTCCTGCTTATTAGTGCCACATTCCTACTTAGTAATCACAGTCCTGCTGGTACTGACACATTCTTGCTAGGTACTACCACAGTTTTGATTCGTTCTGTTAGAATTTTATCTACAGTACAGCTCTGCTTAGTGCTGTCACAGTCTTGCTAGGTACTGCTACAGTTTTGATTCGTTCTTATAGGATGTTATCCACAGTCCTGCTTGATAGTGCCACAGTCCTGTCTAATGCTGCCACAACCCTGCTAGCTACTGCCACAGTCCTGCTAGGTACTGCCACAGGAGTCATCCTACTAGGGTTCTATCCAATCCTGCCATTTCATCATAACCAATGACAACAATTAATTTTGATTTAATCTGAATGCCTTGTTTTAAAATGATAGGACTTTTTAGGGCTACAACAAAAAATTGAAATTCAGTTAGCTCCAATCAAATTTCCATTACGTACAAAACGAGAACAAATATAGTTTGGTTCAAAATTATGACATAATAATTATTAAAGAGCAAGGCGTTACTGGAAAAAATATTAAGAATTGAAAATACATCCAAAGCTAAAATCACGGGCACCTTATTCAAACATATTTCGATTTTTAAAATGTCTCCCATATGAATTAAAATTTTAATTGACCAATTTTTAAATACTTTAAACGTCATCATAATCAAGTGAAATTAGTCTATATTTGAAAAGCTGTAGCTCAACCTATTTTACTTCGGTCTTAATTGCAGTAATTGTGTGCAACTGTAATTTCTTTAAACTTCGGATCGTTTGTTAATATCCACAGAATATTGTGCTAGCTCAGAATTTATCATTTTAATGTTTGAAAATTACTTTTTATTTATATTTACATAAAAATCCAATTTTTGTGTTTAATCGTGAACAGCTCTAGCGACAAACCTAGGTGGGTACTTACTATTACAATAAAACAAATACCTTGGAGATTTTCGAGATTTTTTTTGTCTCATGGAAGATAACAATTTACGAAAAATATGTTTACATTAAGTTGCTATTATTTTATTTTAAAGCATTTTTAATCTTTAACAAGTTGTACCCCATTCGGAGAAGTAAAGCTCTGGGTTTCTATATAATATGCACTACTCACTTTTCATCATAATCCTATTTTGATGTAGCTATTATTACTTTTTTTCCATTTGCCATAAACTCATTAGACTACACCAAGGGCTACACGTACGTATCGTTTGTTAAAAACAAATGTGCGCTAGTGGCTTTGGGGAATGTACCAAATGGTTTTTAAATTGTATACCTATACAAAAAGTTGTTTCAAAATGAAATTGAAAAGTTGTTCAAAGTGTGGAAATATTGTGGTAACAATGTATTACGACCGAATCGGACCGAATTTATGAAAAATTAGTAGTCATGGTCACCGTATAAGATTTTGTATATGTTAATTTAGATACAGACGTAAAGATTGCCTTTTTCTTAGACTTAAAAAACTCCTAACGTAAGTTATTTTTAATAAATAAAGATACTGATCAAAATGATCTTAGTATAAATAGAAAAAAAAATAAATCTCAAGCTCATATTTCGTGTAAGAACATGATAAGAACCCAGAAGATTTTTTAAAACTCTATCTACCTGCTTCATCAAAAACTGGTTGTATATTTCGCTACATTTTAAATTAAATGTCTCAAATCAATCGTCCTTAAAATTAATAAAATAAAATTGATCTTATGGAGAAGATGCCAAGTCGAATCGAGTCGAAGTATATACTTTTTCGTTATTTCCTATACTGCATTCTAGTACTAAGATCCTCTATTAATTAAACTAAATGTTTGTCCCCGTACTATTTGCTTAAGAAACTACAGTATTGCCCAATACTTTACCTTGCGCTCCTCCGCATTGCTTCGTATCAATTATAAGTTACTTTGTGCACCCACAAAAATAAAATATCTGCAAGACATGCCTAAAACAGAAGTTAATATTTATAGGTTTGTGTGTACTAACCACGCAGATCCTTTCTTGCAAGAATATCGAAAATTTATGTAGGCGTGTATCCACTACCAGTTGGAGTTTAAAAATCTTCACCACAGATAAAAAATAATTATTATTTTCAGGCCATTTTTATTTTATTTTTATAAAAAGCCATCTAAAGTTCACGCACATGTTCTTTGAACTAGAATTTGCGTCCCATTTCGTACCAGTTGAATTTTAAATAGCCAATCAGGAAAAAGCTTAGTTTACATTGTGAGTGCAATATTATATTGGAGCTGCAATCTGTGCAGCACAAGTTCGTATTGGGAACGTGTAAACATTTTCTACTCCCTAGCAGATACATCTAACGGCTGTATAAAAAAAATTGCGCCATATATGTGATGCTTCAAATAATTCTCGCCCTGTGCCTTTATCGCCCCTTGCAGAGCCGCCACTGCGTAAGATCAGAGCTGTCTATTTAATAATTCTGTTTTCTCTCCTTATAGTAACTTGTATCTACTAAAAAGTAAGCCACACGCCTTACGGTAATTAGGCACCAGCATTTGAAAACGGCTAATTGGTTATAGCGAGAATAGTTAAATTGATTTATTCGGTTCATCATCTTGCTTAAGATATTGGTTTCAGGCGGTGATTCAAGTTTGTTTTCGTAACTGATACAACATACGTACTTTTGGGTTTTACCTACTCAGTGCCACTCTCTAATCCTCATAAAACAGTAGTGTAATTTTAACATAACAGAATTAGGAATTACATAGAGAAAACATGAAGAAACCTAGTGTACCTTCTAATTATTATTTATGTAGCTGATGGTGGAAAGAAGAACCCAAGCGGCTATGAAACGTAAATCAGGATATAAAAAAATAGTGCAAAATCTATTGTACTTAATTAATTAATGATTTTACTATAGAGGAAAGCTCAGAATGCTACACTCTATGCAAGAATTTTATCTGAGGCTCGACAGGAAAATTTTAGAAATTTCCAGGGGTTGTTAGTCGGGACAGTTTCCATTAAACAACTAACAAACATACTAATATCAAATTTCAGATTATTTTGAAAAACATAATTGTAGATTAATGTCAAAATTAGTTAAAATGTCCATATAGTGTGTATTGCGATCCGGGTAATGTTACTACTACATAGCGATTTTACTGTTTATACTGCTGTAGAATTAGTTAAAGTATATAAAATTAAGTGGTAAAGAATACTCCCTAACTGCAATTCATGCTAAAACCAGCAACCATCAGTCTAAGTGCGACATTAACTCGAATAAAATTGCAAAATAGACGCTCAGAATGTGAATAATTTTCGTCAAAACGGTAAAATTGCCAAGGATAATAAAGTGTATGGTATGCGGCATACCTTCACGACGAACTGTATTTGATTAACACAAAAAACGTTCTTCAGTAAGTTGGACAACGGAGTTTATGTGAACTATGCTCCGTGTTATCCTGGTGGTATTTGTGCTGTACAATAACAGAACACGTTTGTATTGAATAACAATCCTCGGTAACACGGTTTTGCATCTGTCTGTGCAAGAAACAATAATGCTACCTGATAACATCACAGAGGAAGCTTTTCTAAAGGCAAGTGTTCATCGTGTTGTAAAACCTCTAGACATACAATGCGATTTATTACGCTAAGATGTGTAGAATGCAGTTTCCAATTAGAATTTAAGAGACATTTCTATTTTTCACACCCTATACAATTTTGACAATTCGCTAAATATACAACGTGATCTGGTAACAAAGGGGCAACTTTTTTATTATCCATTTATTAGAACATTTGTTTTCCATAAAAGCACCTGCGTCTTCTAAAACTCTAAATGCACTTGCTAAACTTTAATTATACTTTTGTATACGGGGGAGGTTCAAAATAATAAAATGGCTCGAGAATAAGGCACGCTTATTTTTTTAAATACACAAAAATGTTAATTGAAACAGTGGTTTAGAACTGAAAAGTGTCAAATACGAAGATACTTGTGATTTTTATGTTGGATACAAAAAAATAAGAAAACCCAATGAAAATTGTTTGCCGGAGTTGGTGGCTGTGACTTCGTATTTGACACCTTTCAATTCTAAGCAACTTTTTCGAAATAACATTTTTCTGTAAGACCCATTTTTAATAAGAACAGAATGTTCTAATAGGTGGGTAATCACAAAATTGCCCTTTCGTTACCCTTTATTCTGATTATGCTGTATAATATACCATCACATGTAATTGCTTTAACTGTTTGAATTTGGTTAATTATACGTATTTTGTTAACATAAATAATCAACCTACAGTATCTTATTAATTTCATATATCAATGACTTACAGGATGCTTTAGGTAAGATGAAACGAGGATTCAATACGACAATTTTCGAAAACGATAAGTGTTAAGCATCACCTACTGGCATATATTATCAAGAACCTTTAGACGTTTTTGAAGCTAAATTCAATGACAGTCCATAGCAGCCGTGAAATCGATTTAAAAAATTTGTAACGGTATAAGGGGTTACAGATTATGTATGTATGTATGTATGTATGGAAAACAGTTGACAGACTTGCAGTCTAACTATCCATGCCAAACCAAATTATTCAATATTTGAATATTTACACATTTTTTCTCGTTGCATATCGTTTACATGAAGTAAGTTGGGTTGATGTGGTTGTATTTACAATACTTTCTGGCATAATTTATAACATTGCCGTTTGTGTAGGTACGTTTAAGTGGCAAGAAACCAATGTTCTGTCTTGAAAGTTTACATCCGGAATATTGCAACGTTTTAGGTCACCAAGCCTGTCATATTCATAAGTGCTTACTACTGCATTTTGTATAATTTTACCTTTAGCAGCATTTAACAATTTTCTTTTCTCATTGTGATTAGGGCTGGGCGATATTGAAATTCTAATATCGATTATCGATAACTAAGAAATATGGATAGGTACATATCGATATATCGATACATATGGAAATATAACTATCGATTATATGGATTTATCGATAAATATCTATAGTTATCGATTTTTATTGATTAATATCGATAAATATCGATAGTTATCGATATTTCTGAACAAATATCGATAGTTATCGATAAATATGAGTACCTACTATATCGATAATTATCAATAAATGTACATATGTATCTAGTATATTTTGTTAGTAGATATATATCGATACATGATAAATTACCAACCATGTTAAATGCATTTTTATCACTTATTTAAAATGGTAGTAAAATTTTTTCAATACAAATGTCATCGTATTGGGCGATTGGCGTAAAATAAATTACTCTGATGGGCTCTTATGGCAGGAAAGTATTAATCAGTTTAAAAACTGTGATTTATAATAGAACTGTGATTTTTTCTTGTTCTAGACTCAAAGATACGAAGAGTTTATCATTAAAGTAACAAACAGAGAAGGGCAAAATCGCCATCCTACATTTTAAACATTTATTTTTAACTGGTTCTACCAGCCGGTTCCTATTTAATTTAATAAATAATAACATTTACTGAAGCATCATGTTTACGTAAATCAATTAATATGAAATTAGAAAAATGCAATTACAAACATTTTTTATTTATAAAATATTCTTATAAATTCAAGTTCATAAAAAGCATGGTAATTTAGATGTACATAATATAAAATTTTAAAAAGCAACTAAAATTCAATTAATAAAATACTCTTATAAATTCTAGTCCATGAAAGACATGGATATTAAAAATTAACTCACCATAAAATATCGATCTCTGTACATACTAATGTATCGACCTATCGATAAATATCAGCATGGATAAATATTAAGTAACAAACGACTTCCGGGATTCGACCGTGTCATGATTGAGATCGAAGAACTCAACGTTTCGACAGTCGAGTTTCGCCTCTGACGTGGTTAACACGTTGAGTTACCGTGCTCTTTTGCTTTTTTCCTCCTGATGAAGCCCCTTACGAAAATGGGCGAAACGTTGAGTTCTTCGATCTCAATCATGACACGGTCCAATCCCGGAAGTCGTTTGTTACTTAATGGCAATGGCCGTGAAAGCCTCAAAAATCATGGATAAATATTGATGATATCGATAACTATTGATATCGATACAATCCGATAAACATCGATAAGTAACTATCCATATTTTTTTAAAATTTATTTACTTCCTCTCAACAGGTATACACCCAATTACAGAGATATATCGATATATATCGATATATATATCGATATGTATAAAACTTACTATTGATATAGCGATAAATCGATATTTAAAGAAGGGTATATCCATAAACAATATAACGGTATATCGTTATTTTTGCCCAGCGCTAATTGTGATACTACCATTAACAAAAAGGCGTGTCATAGAACAAAATAATGAGTTTAAGTTGTTCAATGGATTAGAAATTAAGCTTACACTGCTTTGCGCCCATTTGTCTCTTTCATTAAACTAGCTGTTTTAAATAGGATACAACATTTATTATCGCCTATTTCATATTGTAGTTGTATACCTAATAGCAAAATTCAAGTGGCACTAAGGAGGCCTTATTCACACATGAAGAATACTTTAAATTCACATTAACATGTGGTATTGTATCTGAATCAATAGATTTTTTAGGCGTGAATATTGCCGACTTGATATTTGCATATGATGTTTTAATATTCCTTCGTCTTTAATATTTTATATAGAATGTTTTATTTCGAGGTGTTCACATAGATAACACCCTGTAAACATATTCTGAGTGAATTAAATAGATTGATATCCATCTGTTAAATGACTTTGTATAGAAGTATTTCAGGAATAGACATTAGATTGTTACTTTGTAGATATTGCTGACATAATAGACATCTACCAGCGGTATCATATAATTTCTTTGCAACTACGCTTTTAATAGAGTTCAATAGTATTTAAAAAAAAATTTTTCCGACAATGCACATTCTATACAAAAGGTGAGTTAATGTAATCATTAGATGTAGGAGTAGATACATAAACGCCGAAACATGGACGCGAATCCTTGTTCACACCGCAGAATTAATTTCCAATCTAATAAGCATTTTGAATATTTGTATCTAATAAAACGATTTTGTATTTTTTAAATCATCTTATTAACTTTAAAGTAAAACAACACCACACTAAAAAGACATCTACTACAGACACAGATTATAATCCCCAAGTTCAACAGTTTTATATGTGCGTGAAATGTTAGCTTGCAGCCAAATACAACTTCCAAGTCACGCTTATGTTCAACTGTACCAATTTCTTGACTATTAATGTAATTATATTGAGGTGTTCTGGGAGTTTTCTTTCTCGTAAACTTAAGATTAGCGCATTTTAAAATATTTAAACCTAAATTAGTCTTCGGTCATCAATTGTAAGCCTCGTGTAAAAGATTTTGTAATTAAAATCAGTAATTATTTATTGACATTACCTCTCTAAAGATCTTAAGATGCAAACATCAGAGAATGACCATTATCATGAGGAATACATAAAATATTACTCACAAAAAAATAGAGGCCCCGGGTTAGTATCTTGAGGTACCTCAGACCTAACATTAGGTTTAATAGAGTTTTCCAATGCACATGTTCATGTTTGACTCGTCAGATACGCACAAAGTTCAATTAAATTGATGTAATAACCTTTACAACGACGTGAAGATCGCCATGGAAGATAAACCAACGACACACAAGATAATCATTGGGGACTTTAACGCAAAAATTGGCCCCAAACAGGAAGACAATGAAACTCAAATAGGGGATTTTGGAGTTGGAATTCGAAACGACCGAGGTTTGATAATGCTAAATTTCCTAAGCGCACATAATTTATACATGATGAACTCATTCTTCAAAAAGAAATTTAACCGAAAATGGACATGGATAATCCCGAATCAATCCACCAGGAAAGAAACTGACTACATCCTAACAGATGAAAAACATATAATTCAAGATGTCTCTGTATTAAACTCCTTTGATGCAGGAAGCGACCATCGATTAGTCAGGGCAAAAGTGGTTATTGATACAAAATTGGACAGAAGACGAAGGTTCTGTCAAAAGAGTCCGATAATAAAGAGAAACGATTTAGAAATTAAGAAAGTAGAATACCAAAACTTATTAAATGACAAAATATAACTAATAAACGTAAACATGGATACAAATCCATCTAACAGTATAGACGAAATAAATAAACAACTAACCACCACAATAAGAGACTGCATCGTAGAAGTAAAAAACAATTGGCAAAACCAAAATCAAAGCCGGAAATAGGTGATAACACTAAGAAATTTATAGAAAAACGCAGGCAATTAAACAAACAACAGAAAAGAAGATCAATCGAATACACCGAAGTCAACAAATTAATTAAAAAAAAGATAAGAGAATACAGGACAAAGAAAAGCGAAGAAATGATTAACAATGTAATAGAAGAGAATAAAAATATGAAATGCTTAAGACCCAATTTAGGTCGCAAACAGATATACTCACTTATAAATGAAAGGGACGAAGTGATAACAGACCGAGAACAGTTATTGAGGGTAGTGGAAAAATATTATACCAACTTATACGAAACAAAAACAGCAGCCTACCCAAATGACATTCCCCAAAATCAAAAAATAATAAATGTAGGTTCAGAAGAACTGCCCAATATAAATGAGGAAGAGGTAATATACGCGCTAAAGGCTATGAAATCAAATGAAGCACCAGGCCAAGATGAAATAACAACAGATATGATGCTTCAAGGAGGGGAGAAATTGACAAAGATCATAACGACGCTGCTAAATGAGTGCTTACAATAAGGTAAAATCCCGGCTACCTGGAACAATGCCACAGTAATCTTACTCCACAAAAAGGGTGATAAATAGAAAATTAGATAATTATCGACGCATAATTTTGCTATCGCATTTTTACAAATTACTAACTAAAGTAATAACAAATCGACTCACACATAAATTAGACGGCTACCAGCCTCAAGAACAAGCAGACTTTAGACAAGGATATAGGACGGCTGACCATCTAATGACAATGGGCATACTTATAGAAAAATCTAATGAATATAACTTCCCAGTATATTTAGTATTCGTGGACTTTGAAAAGGCGTTCGATTCGATCGAACATGGGCGGTATTACGTGCTCTAAGAAACTGTAGGATTGATTATAGGTACATCAAGTTAAGCAACCGCAACCTATCACCTTCACAAAGATACGAGACCTGTAAAACTAGAGAGAGGTGTACGACAAGGGGACAGTATATCCCCAAAATTATTTAATCTGGCTCTCGAAGATGTTTTCAAACGAAGAAAGGTATTAACATTAACGGCAAATACCTGAACAACTTGCGATATACTGATGATGTAGTATTAATAGCTCAAAACAAAGAAGACTTACAAGAAATGTTAGAAGAATTGAATGCCGAATCACAAAAGGTCGTTTTAAAAATAAATTGGGGAAAGACGAAGGCAATGTACAAAGAAGAAGGTAATATAAGGGTAGAAAATAGGTACATAGAGAAAGTCGACGAATTTACATACCTGGGTCAAAGTATTACAATAGGACGAGATAATCAAACATCAGAGATTAAAATGAGGATACGACAATCTTGGGCAGCGTTTGGGAAATTAAGTTTTATATTACGAAACAAAAAAATTCCCCTACATCTAAAAACTAAAGTGTTTAACTCATGCATCTTATCAGTTATGAGTTATGGCGCCGAAAACTGGGTGATGTCTATGAAAAATATAAATATGCTCAGAGTAACCCAGCCTGCAATGGAGAGGGCAATGTTGGGATTATCTTTACGGGACCGAAAAACCAACGAATATATTCGAGAGAGGACAAAAGTAATAGACATAGCAAGAACAGCAGCATCTTTGAAATGGAAATATGCGAGACATATAGCAAGAGGAGAGGAAAACAGATGGAATAGGAAAATCCTACAGTGGCGACCATATGCGTTCAAACGACCAAGAGGAAGACCACCCATGCGATGGATAGACGACGTAAAACTAACGGCTGGATTAAACTGGATGCAAGTAGCATCGAATAGAGAACGATGGAAGATCATTGAAGAGGCGTATATCCAAAAATGGACTTGAAGCGCTAATGAAGAAGAAGAACCTAATAGTTTTTTTTTTTTTGATAAAATATTATGATCCACTAGTTCAAAAGCTTTAGTGCAATCGGTAAAGGTAACGTCAACTTAGGATCTATTACTGATTATTTCAAAAACATCCCGAGTGATTTGGAATTGAAATTGGAAGTTGTAGACCATAGTAAAAAGCCACGTTGATCAAATTTTAATGTTACTATAAGCACGATAGGGTTACTGTGAATATTTTTGTTGCGTTCTAATGTAATTCCAATATTTACCAATATTAAAACAAAATTAAATATTGCATTAATAACAGGAACATTTACAAACAGAAAAAATAGAGGTCCCAGTTTAGGTTGTTGCGGTACCCCAGATCTAATATTAAATTTAATAGAGATTTGCAATTCATATGTTGCAAATAGAGTCCGACCCGTCAAACACGAATGAAGAAGTTCAATTAAATTGATATGAGGGCCAAATCATTCAAATTGTATTAATAATATACCTACGATCCACGAGGTCAAAAGCTATAGTGAAATCAGTAAATATAGCGTCAACTAGGGATCTATTATTGATACTTTCAGAAACATCTTGAGTGATTTGAATTGAAATTGGAAGTTGTAGACCATAGTAAAAAGCCTTGGTCAAATATTAATCGAAACTGCAACAAAAAATATTCACAGTAAAGGTATGGTACTTACAGGAAGAGTATCATACCCTTAATGTGAATATTTTTTGTTGCATTCCAATACAATTTCGATATTTAGCAACACTAATTTTTTTTAAATATTACAGTATTATAGCTAATTTAGAGTATGACAATTATTATTTTGAATTGATAAAATATCATTCACAAACAGAAATAATAGACGCCCCAAGCTAATATCTTGAAGTACGCCAGATCTAACATTAGATTTAACAGATATTTGCACTTCGTATGTTACAAATAGAGTTTGACTAGTCAGATACGAACGAATAAGTTCAATTAAATTAGTATGAAGACCACATAGTTCAAACTTTTTTAATAATACACGAGGTCAAAAGTTGTAGTGAAATCGGTAAAGATAACGTCAACGTAGGATCTATTATTGATTATTTCAGAAACATCCTGAGTGATTTGAATTGAAATTGGAAGTTGTAGGTAAAAAGCCATGTTGATCAAATATTAATGTTACTATAAGTGCCGAAGTATCGAAATTGCATTATAACGCAACAAAAAATGTTCACAGTAAAGCTATGGTACTTATAGTAAAAGTATCATACCTTTACTGTGAATATTTTTTGTTGCGTTCTAATGCAATTTCGATATTTAGCAACACTAAAACATTTAAAATATTAAAGTAATAAAGCGAATTTAGAGTATGAAAATCATCATTTTGAATACGTAAAACATCATTCACAAACAGAAAAAATGAGGTCCCAGGTCAGTACCTTGGGGTATCTCAGATGTAACATTAAGTTTATATACTTTCCAATGCACACGTTAGAAATGGAGTTCGACTAGTCATGTACGAACAAAGTTCAATTACATTGATGTGAAAACCAAATAGCTATTTTTTAAAAGAAGATATGATCCAACAGATCAAACTATTTAGTGAAATCGATAAAGGTAACGTCAACTTAGAATCTGTCGTGGATTATTTCAGAAAAATATTGAGTGAATTGATTGAAATTGTAAGTTGTAGACCATGATAAAAATCCATGTTGAGCAAATGTTAATGATGCTATAAGTAGGATACTTTTAACGCGAATCTTTTGTGTTGAATTCTATTACAATTCCGATATTTAGCAACACCAAAAAATTCAAAATATTAAATTAATATAGCGAATATTTGTGCAAACTCGATAAACAGGTAAACATACTAAGCTCTGCAACTACTTGATCACATTCTGTCATGTAAAAATACAACTTAATAAAAATTTAGAAAATTCTAAATAATGTAGGAGTTTAGCTTCTAAATAACAAATCAGCGAGCTCATATTGCCTACAAATTACGTATAATCTTAGCTGGTAATTCTACTGACAGTAATGATTGTAAATGTTCTTTATTCGGGAAAAGTAAGGCTTATAAATAATTCCAGTTAAGCAACTGACTCGTACGTTTTAGCTGCTGATCAACATCCGTTTTTTATAACACCTTCTTAGCTTTGTTTAGCTCGTTTTCAATGAAAATATGGCATATACGTTTATTAAGTAAAGACAGTATTGTTCTTTCGCTTCATCTTCTATGTGATTATTCCGGTATGAAAAAAATCATTCATGCAATGTTTTGTATCACTCCTTAGCTTTCGTCAAAATTAGAATTGCATTTTAGAAGGAGGATGTCTTCCTAATAATAACGTCTAAAGCTCATTTTCATAAGTAAAGGACCTTTTTAAATTACCTGGCATAAATTGATACTAAAAAGTAGTAACCGGGCATGCAAGCCGGTAATAATAAGAAAAATCTGGTGTGATACACTCACACAACTTCCTTTTGCAGTGATCTTATAATTAGTCAAAAATTTAATTTTTATTTTTTAAGCGTTTGTCAAACATTTTCTTAAATTACAAATTTTATAAAAACGGAACAAAATAGACCGTTAGTTGAAGAGACAAATTTTCTCTAAAATTTCAAACTGAATTCAAAAATGTAATAATATACCGGGTGTTCTATTTAAAATAGGAATTAATAAAAAAAATTAAAAAAAACAAGAGAAGCCCACTTTAGAAGTATTCAACTGGAAAATCACCTAGCTCACATCAATACACATTAAAAATGTAATAAAAATGTAAAGTTTGAAAAAAAGCGTTAGTCGTTTTTGAAAAAATCGAAAAAAACTGAAAAATCACAAGAGTAAACACCTACTTCCGGTTATGCAATTTTCTTCAAAAGCTCAAAAGTATCATCTACATAGTACAGAAAACTTATATATGAAGTTTCAACGCCATACCTCTTTTCATTTTGGAGATATTCTGTTCACAGACAGACAGACACAAAGACACACAGACACACAGACAGACCAATGAAAACAAATATGTTTTTTGGGATCAGGGGACTCTAAAACGTGAAGATCTGTTGAAAACTCAATTTCGAATTTTTGGGGTGAATCCAATACTTCCTTTATCGTAAAAGGAAGTAAAAAAGTAAATAAATAGATCATGGTATTTAATCATTAATGTGAATGTTGGCAAGTTCAATGGTACTTATAAACTGTATGAATAATAACAACTTGTTAATAGCACGAATTCAGTGTGAAACCAGAGAAATACGTTACCTTGTACCTTTATAAACTATAAAAAGCACTTGGCTTGAGAAACGCAGTATAATTTTCTGCCAACATTCCATTTACCCACTGGCTCAACAGGTATTGTGCAGGAATTTTATGGTTTCTAGTTTATTATAACGAGAGAAACTTTTCGCGGTTCTTCCAACGGAATGGCGTTGCACGGCAACATTGCATTTCTGTCTAGCGCGAGCAACAAATGTTAGCACATTTAGCGAAATTGTTGTATGCAGATGTCGTAACAGTTTTTAACTATTATGTATGTCATTGTCCGACTGGAAATCGGACAGTTTAAGACAAAATCCGCATACTAAGTTGCAGATTTCCATTGTATCGAACGTAACATCTACATTGTAGACGAATTGAGAATTTGGATCTGGTATTAGCACCAATTTGGGCACTTCAATCTGAAGCGTCCTCAATTTAATGTTTTAGTGTGGCACAACTAAACTCATTCTAATCGCGAGCTTTACATTTTGATGTTTTTATATTTCCATTGCTCCATAGCTGAATATTAATTTTTATTATGACTTATGGTATTAACAATATAATGTAATATAATAGAACCATTGACAGGAATCAATCTTGCATAATACTCTTTTTTACAGGGTGATTCACGAATAGTGTCTGATTTAGCACCTTTATTCCTGCAACACAAATTACTCTCTCATAGAATACTTCGCTGTTTTTCAATTTGAATAAAATTTTGTGATCATGATTTCAGAAAAATGAAACAAAAGTGTCAATCAAATTGTGTTGCAGAAAAAAAGGTGCCAAATCAGACACTATTCGTGAATCACCCTGTATTGAAATTTATATATAAAATGCAATTGTCCAAAGACTTGCACTTACAGCGTTTCATGGCCGTAGTAGGTTGATAATAATCGACAGTTAAATCAATTCGGATACTAGAGAAATTACGAACATTACACTGATATATGACCTCTTTTGACTAAGTAACAGTTTTAATATTGTTACTTGATCTATCTATACTATCTATAAATTGTGGGCAATTACATCGATTATAGAATCAAGGCGAATTTGACTGTGGTTGTTCACGCTTATCTCGAACCGAAGCGAAGGAAACTTCCACGAACGATTTCTTCAAAATGTAATGTATATATCATGAAACTCCATTAGTTGATCGGCGGATTGAGCAGCCCAGCAACTACCGCTGCAGGTCCCAAGCCCGAATAAAGGAGGGTTTGGGTGGGACTAACCCATGATATGAATGACGATAAGATAGACGACAAATATTTATCGTTACAAACTTAGAATGTTCAATCTCTATACATACCAGGCGCTGTAAAATTGCTGATTGATATACTGCGCCAACATAAAACCGAAGAGCAACCCAAGAAATGCTGTGGACTGGAAATGGAATTATGCAAAAAAGGAAGTATGACATATACTATAGCTGCCATAATAGGAAACACATATTTGGCACAGGTTTTATTATAAGTAAAGGAATAAAACACTTAATCATTGCATTTACACCAATTAATGAATGTGCTGGATACACCTAAGAAGAAAGTTTTTTAACATGAGAATAATTAACGTCTAAGCGCTAATCTACGACGCAACCGAGGATAATAAAGGTGACGTTTACGACACCCTTGAAAATACATTTAACGCATACCCAAATAATGACATAGAAATAATTATGAGTGACATAAATGTAAAAGTTAGGGAAGAAGCTGTCCTGTACCCTCACATAAGGAAATACGGTCTATATCAAGAAACAAATTATTATGGTTTAAGAATAGTTAACTTTGCTGCAGTGACAGCAGTGACAAAGGATCAAGTCTATACTAACCATAACAGTGGAAGAACCGCTCGGAAAAATAAAACCAGAAATAAGAAAAGAGTGGTTTAGTGATGAAGGCCAGGCTGCAACAAGAGAAAAGAATAAATCACGCAAATGTGCAACATAAACACAGACTGCGAACAGCAGTAGACGAATATAAATCGAACAGACGAAAACAATGATAAAATAGAAGAACTTAAAATTTTAGAAATCCGAAAGAAACCAAAATATTCTAAAAGAGCATAAGCAAAATGCGGCTAGAATTCAAGCCAAGATTGGCCATGTGCAAAGATAAAGAAAGAAATATAATTAATGGACAGGATAAGATTTTAGAAAGATGGGAGGAAGACAGTGAGAAAGGCCCAACCGAAGAAGAAATGTCTTCCAAAAGCGATAAATGCCAACCACATCGATTGCTGCCAAGACAAATGCAGAATTTGCTAGCTAAGATATGGAATACCAAAACCATGCCAGGTGAATGGAGAATCGGCATTATATGCCCTCCTGTACAAAATAGGAAACGAGTTAGACTGCTTTAATTAGCTTGCCTAATGTTATATACAATAAAATACTGAAATATTCTGAACAAGTGATAGAGTAATACCAGTGTGGATTCCACAGTGACAAGTCAACAGTCGATTAAATAGCACCAAGATAAAACGTTGCGAAAATATTAGACTTCGCTTGAAAGGCCATGGCAGAGCTTGGAATTCCAGAAAAATTAATGAGGGTAACCAAACTCGCTATGAAAAAAGTAAATTCTCAGTGGGAATACAAAATCAGACATTCGAAAAATTGTAAAAACAGATAAAGATGTAAGACGCATTGGTTTGTGTCTTATTTAATGTCGTTCTAGGAAACGTCATACGAGAATCAGAAATACAAACCACTGGAACAATATTTATAAACACAACATAGCTACTAACCTACACGGACGATATTGATGTGATTAGTCGAACTGCAAGAGCATTGAGCATTTGTAAGCCTAGACAAAGCGTCAGAAAAATTAGCATTAAAGTCAATGAACAAAAAGTGCATAAATATAAAGCGCACCAAACAATGAAAAGACATAGTAGGCCAAAATACAACAATAAGTAGCTACCAATGGTGGTCAGATATTTCGTCTAACTAGGATCTCAAATAAATAACCAGAGAAATAATGAAGAGAAAATCAAAACAAGAATGGTTTGGCAAAGAAGTTTTTCTATGGATTAAAAAAGCAGCTAAAATCTCATAACCTTACTAAAAAGTCTAAAAACATCATATGTAAAACCTTAATACATCAGACGAAACACTCTTTGAAAGAAAAGTTCTGCGCAACATGTATGGACCAATAATGGAGGATCAAGTGTGGCGGAAAAGATTCGATAACGAACTGTATGACATCTATGATGATCTCGATGTTTTACAATTGATACAAATCGGACGAATACGAGGGCAGGCCACGTAACTCTAAAGATGACACAGACACAATTAAACGTATACTAGCAAACCCAGAAGAAAGAAGGGGAGTTGGAAAACATAAGCTAAGATGAAGTGGCACTTTAGAAAGGGACCTGCGTAACATGGAAATACGAACTAAAAAACTACAGCCTAAGATAGAGACCAATGGAAGCGACTACTTGAAGAGACCAAGGCCCAACGTGGAATGTAGCGACATTGATAATGATGATATCATAAATAGTTATTTCTACTCGTGAAAAATTAACCGCCGACTAAGCTTTTGCAAGCCTCTGGTTATAAAAGTTTGTTTTTATTTTAATAATATAATCGACCTCTAAAATTTATTGATGGAAAATTGAATCACCTCAAATATTAGTCAATAGTTGCTCCAAATTAATAAACAGAAGAACATTATTACACTAAAGATGCAGTTTCTAATGTAGTCAGTTACGTTTTACATCTCCCAAATGACAAGCATATCGAACGGCTATAAATCAAGAATACATTTTTCTTGAAATAAAAATTAAAGCGTAATTGTGGTTATTGAAGAAGAACATTTATTTTGTCATATCGCCTGAAATGCTAAATTATGTTATTTTGTTATTTACTCCTTTCTTCACAATTTTGCAAACGTGCCCATTACAGCCGTGCACATTGAAAAACTACCTTCATACTTCAATTTTATACCAGTTGTCTGCGACAATCTGTGTCCCTAGAGGATTCTCAATATTCTTTTGTAGCAAATTATTCTAATTGCATCTGTTTATCTGTGATAGGCTATAATATTTTATCTTCCAATTTATATCAGAGAGTCGAATTTCTAAATAAAGCAGTTTCCTTAATTTACTCTTCCTAAACTATAACAACTTCGGGAAAAATATTTTTTGTATAAAACACATACAATTCAAAGACTGCTGAGTAGTTTAATGTCGGTATGTACTTAAGCAATACCGCAGTCATATACAGTTTATTCCAATTCTGGTTGTAGTATTATTATCTCTCGATCTTGCAATAAAAACTGATGTGTGGCGTAAGAAGTAGAAATTTCCAGGTATATTGTTTTATCTATATTTTTATCATCTCATGCCCCAATACCAAACTAATGTTAAAATCATCCGTAGATAATATAACTTTTATTTTTATGATGTTATTAAACATCTGCTTTTTTATTTCTCATCATTTTTTAGACTTTGTGTAAGTTTGGTCAATAGTTATTGTTCCATCGATAGTTATTATTACGTCCATAAACTATTGTTCAGCGTTAAACAACTAGATAATGCTAAAACTACTAGTGAGTCTTGGTCAAGAGTAGACAAAACGATGACGACTACGGCGAGACAAAAGAAAATGAGAAAAAAATCATACTAATCGACTGGACACATGAAATTTATGATCATTAAACACGAGATCAAGAAATTATAATGGAAATAGAAAACAAGAAATTATACGTTTGTACCTTCAACGAAAGGAAGAAGAAAGAAAAAATAAATTATGTCTTATAGCAATTATGATTAGATATACAGTGGAGTGTATAAAAGCGTAAAAACAAAATAAGGGGTAGGGATACTGATTCATAAAAATATAGAGATGCCATTGTTGGTTACAATTATTATGCATATTAACATAACATAGCTATAAAACTAAACTCAAGCAATCAAATTCTCAATATAGTACGTATCAGTATATGCGCCAGAAAACCTCAAGATATTAGCAAATAAAGAATAATTCTATGAAGACCTACAAGACACCGTTGACAGGATGAATTAATATTAGTAATGGGAGATTTCAATGCCAGATTGAAAGACGATATTATAGCAGGTGTGAAACAAGAGATTCAAGATTCAATAAGAACGTAAAAAATAAAAGTGGAGAAATGGTGATAGAACTTGGTGCGCGAAATGAACTACGGATTAACAACACCTTTTTCGACTATAAAAAACAACATAAATATAGCCGGAAAATTACTCAAGGCCATAAATCGACAATTCACTACATAGTGTCAAACAGAAATATTTTTATTAAACAAATACTTGACGTAATATGTTTCAATTTATCAGATATAGAAATCGATCGTAGTCTAGTTTTGAGTAAATTTAGGCTGGAACAGGAAAAGTCAACAAAAAAGGTATCAATAACAAAAACATCCAAATAAAAATCAAAACACTGCATGACGACTCCATAAAATGACTATGTAATACACTATCGCAAAAAAATAAAATATTCCCATTGAAGAAGATGGGGAAATAAATATAAGTTGGATGAAGTTAAAAATATTATATTAGGAACAGCAACTGAAGCATTGGGTACGAAAATAATAAAACAAAGAAGAAATGTAGATAGAAATACCACCCCTTGGTTCTGCGATGAAATTAAAAAAAACAGGTTCAGATAAAAAAAAACAGGTTCAGTTAAAAAGAAAGCTTACTTGAAATATAAATCGATAAATATCCACAAAGCATATAAAGAATAGAAACTGTCAGAAACAAAACAAATGCAAACATAAGAAAAATAAATAACGATTACTGGGAAATTTTTACGACAAACATGGAGTATGACTTCTATGGACTCCAAAAACAGATGCGGCGATTTATAAGCAACCAAAAAAAAAAAAAAAAAATACAAGATCAATGGCTTAACTACTTCACTAATCGGTATAAAAAAGACAATGAACGAATCGTAGATGACGTGCCAGGTAAAATAAGTGAGAAAGAGAACGTCGAACAAGCAATAAAAAACTGAGAGTTAGCAGGTACAGACCAAATCCAAAACGATTTACTGAAATATAAAGGAGATAAAATAGTCCAGAAATTGACTGCATAATACCAACAATTTTCCGGGAAGAGACAATTCCCAATGATTGGAGGAGCAGCGTATTAATAATTACTCTATTTAGAAAAAGAGATAAATGAAAACCAGAAAATTATAAAGGAATCAACCTCTTAAATACAACTCTGAAATTAACAACTCGAACCAGAGAGTATGGCCGGCTGGTCGCTTGCGCCTACAGTCGACAGGTAGTGAGTTCGAAACTCACACCCGAGCAGGGGTTACGTCTCACGCTCCGGACATCATATCAACAGCTTTGGTGGTCGTCACCCCTGTGAAAGGACATTCTTCATAACCACGGGTTTAGGCTATCCACCTGCCCCGGCCGCGGTTTACGTTCTCTCGGTCTCTACTGAGAGGAAGAAAAAGAAGAATAATAACCAATAAAATGTATGCAATAATAACCATATTAGAACAAGAGCAAGGATTCCCAACCGGAAGATCATGCATAGACGCTGTATTTATACTATGACAAGTATTAGAAAAATCGCTATGTATCAATGTCTTCTAACCGGATTCTAGACTGTTGCAGTGCCAGAAAATTACAATTTTGTATAATATAGCAATTGCTGAGGTAGTTTTTACATTCTTGGAGTGTTGATATTCCTTAAAAAACTACCAAATAAATGTATGGGAAAAAAGTTTTGTTCAAGCGATATTCGATGATTTTGCATATATGAATTCGTAGCTGTCGAATCAAAATTATCTACAAATTAAAATAGATAAACGGCGACCCAAGTCTTGCTTAACATTACAGTAAATCTGACATCACACTGCTGCTAACGAAGATGCGGAGAACATAATCAATGTGATAAATTGGGAATATGGCGCTTCTGAAAGTATTATTTACATTAGAGCTAATGGTCCTCGCTATTGAATACGGCGTTCAGTTTCTATATATGTACTTTTTATGCGGAGAGATTTGCCAACTTATTGATACTTTTTTTAATATATTTAATTATCAACCGACTTGTCGCTTGATATGAAGTCTGGCTACACCATTAAGATCCTGAACCGAAACAAGAGTTTATGCAGTCGCGTGCCACAAGCTCCAGCCCTCCCAAAAAGTTTAAAGTCTGTAAGAAAAATAATGGAAAACATTTTTGGGACATCTCTGAAGTAGGGCGGTACAATAATGGGAGAGTATTATGCAACAGACGCGATGTGTGTTGTTGCTGCACGACAATGCATCAGTACACAAATCAAGATTTGCAAAAACTGCTGCTGTTGATTGCGGCTTCGAAGAGATCGAACACCCCCTTATAGTCCAAATTTGGCACCCGATGAATATTTTGTAGGTCCAAACCATGTAAGACTGTTAGGGGGAGAAAATTCAGCGACAATGGCTAACTTATAGTTAGGAGTCCGGGAATATAAAAACTACACCTCGTATTTCTATAATATTCAGCAACTGCAGGCTTTAGAGCTACAGCAATTCAACATGGGTCACGTGGTAAGTAACTGTAGTTACAAAGTAATTACTGCTAAAATATTGTGACACTAGGTTTACATATTTGGCCTTTTAAAAAAGTTGTAAACCATACGGCTTTATGAAATTTTCAAATTTACCAATAGTGTGCCAAATGCAACTTTATAGAGAAGCTTGTGTTGGAACAAAAGAGCTAGTTAAAGTACTCAATGGTTCAGGTTAAAATGTGGTAGAATTGTGATTTCTGTAAATGTTATTGATGCCGAACAGTGCTTCAAAGCTAATATTTTACTCAAATTATCCACACTTCAGTTTAAGATAATACAAAAGAACATGGAAGAATGATATTGCGAGATTGGTGCAATAAACTAATAGAAATAGAGTACGATCTAGATAACAGCTCTGACATTTACGGTTTTTGGAAAGTAGTGACGCCACACTGGATGGCACCGTGTATTTTGGCCAAATTACAAAAATTTACGTTGTCATTTTTCGAAAATCTGGTGTCTGGTAGTAAAAATGTCAAAGTTACATTTTTAGGTTAGACTAATATGACAGTGCATTGGTGTACCTACTTTATTAAAGTAAAATGCCTATCAATTAATTAAAATATTAAAAGTATAAAAATTATATCCTCTCTTTAACATATTCCTTGTAGTAAAGAATGTTTTGATACATAAATCTTAATATCGAAGAAAATGGCTGAAATCTACACTTATTAAGCGGTTAGTATCGTACGATGTTTAACTCGAAAACTACAAAAAAACATCTGGGCATTGATAGACAAGAGTATTTCCACAAAATTCTGTTTCCAAAAAATGAGCGTAAAATATTTACAACTAAAATAGTTTGACAAATCTAATAATAGTGTATTTACTTTACATATTTTTGATTTTTTTTTTCAGTCAGGATAATGCATGCTCTCTTCCTATTTAAACAACTAAATTTCATTTTTACGAAAGTTAAATACATCGATTTTTTCCAAATCAGTATTAGTGCAATTACAAACACATTTGGCAACCATTTTGGTTGTAGATTCTACGCCTCTAATAAATATACCTAACATTAATGTCAAAATATCTGCTGCCAGAATGATAAAAAAGTTACTAATTTTTCGTGTCCTTCCTCTTATAATAATTAAATGACAGATGACATCTAGGTCCTCTAAATACTAGAATGGATTTGCATGAAAAATGCCGAGGAAAATTAATTAACATATGCTGTATGGTCTACTACACTGAAAAATAATAATGTAGAATTGTTAAGGTGTTAAGGAAAATACAGTTAGTTAGATCGCAAAATATAGACAAAAATTTATTATCGTCGTCCCTATTTACTATTCCTATCTGTGGCAAAGGTAAAGTGAAAGCCGGTAACTTGATCTTAGAAATATAAGCACATTTTTTAATGGCCCATATAAGCAAAGAGTGGCAAACGAATGACCGCTATTAAACGTTATTATGGATAGAGATTCTGTCGTACACAATCACACTATCTAACTGCAAAACTTTCCTTTGAAAGTGCTCCAGTTTCCCTTTTCACTGTCTATGTAGTTGGAGAACGTCCTGTTGACTTACGATGATTATGTATATGAATCCAGAAGTCTATAAAGATTCTGAAGGTCAACTGTGTACGCTTTGCTTCTGTTATAAATTACAAAGTGGCGGCCTTATTCCAATTCAAATAATTTGTTGCACTTTTCAAACTGAATTTTAATAAAAAACTGTCAGAAGAAAATGTTTTAACGTTTTTCATCAACAAAGCGCAAAAACAGAAAAACTTTTGCTAAATTGAATAGCCATTGACGAGTGTTCATAATACTTACATAATTGGTAAAAATATTTCAATGTTTATAATAAACTGAAGAGTCAAACGTCAATTACATTATTTCACAAAAACAAAAACTATCTCAGTCGGTAAGATTCGAACCTACGTTCCCAGAAGGAATCTGAATTCTAGTCAGACGCCTTAACCGCCAGGAAGGCTACGTGGGGGAGGATGATGACAAAAGGAAGTAAGCCTAATAACGGACAGCTTCACACTTTAAGGCAGCTTTACAGAAGA
Source organism: Agriotes lineatus (assembly GCA_940337035.1). NCBI lineage: Eukaryota > Metazoa > Arthropoda > Insecta > Coleoptera > Elateridae > Agriotes > Agriotes lineatus. The sequence goes on from CALNHX010007334.1 coordinate 24,888, forward strand.
TGATAATTTAAAAAAATCATGACATTAGATGGATGGATGTTTTAAAATCGCCTTTGTAGTATATTCTTAGAGTACCTATATTTTTGCTACATTCATAAAATAATTAACTACGAGTAATTAATTTATTTTATTTCATACTGTCCTGAAAATACGACTTTACGTCATTAATTTGAGTCCGGAAAGTGGAACATTACATCACAAGGCCAGAAAGTGTTGCTAGGCAACTGCTGAATAATATGTTGGTAAGACTGTAAGTCTATGTTCAATTCGAGGTTAGCAGGTTAGGTTTTGCGTTAGTTTTGACACAGACTGACGTAAAACCTAACCTGCTAACCTCGAATTTGACAAACTTACAGTGCCACCAACATATTCATACGTTTGAATTTCCACAGCCGCCCCTTGTGGACTTTTTCAATGAACATGTTGTATAAAACAGTATGAAGTAAAACATTCTACGATACACGGCCGATGACTTATTAAAGTAGGAATTTCTAAACGAGTCATTTAATAAGTCATTTTCCGGCCTTATAACGTAAATAACTATAACCAAAAATTTATATCTATCACTATATTAAGGTTGCATTTTCGCATAAACTATGAACTACGAGTAATATCAGAATATAAAAAGCTATCTAAAGACTAATAAGTTACTGCATTCTATTGTTTTACGCGCTTAATTATCGTACTAATTCATTTATTAAACTAATTTCTCGCAGTTCAGTTCTTGGAGGTGTAACTGTGCCTTTCTAGTTAGCGGTACAAGCCTGAGAAACAGAACTGATCCCACTGTCACGTTTCTAATTACATTTAATAAATATCCTAAAGTGTGTATCAAAATATATGAAATGGCATTTACTTAATATAAGGTAGATGCGTTTTTTACCTTCATGTACGGTACCCTATCACTTTAACGCTATTAACTTCGATTTAGCGCTATTTACTTATAATATCAAGATCTGCAAAACCTTAAACTATTACTGTTTTTATTACTTTTTTACAAAATAATAAATAATTTAGCAATTCTGTATAGGTACCGTATAGCCACCGACCTTATTTAAGTGGTCTTTTTATTTGTTTATATCGTTTGTTTTCATGTACTATTCAATGCCAAGAGCACTGTAATGTAGATATATCTAGGTCAATTGTGTAAATATTTCGCATGGGGCTAAAAGTTCAGGGTCGTGGTATAATTTTAGTAAACTCTAATTACACATTTTTTTATAAAAATTTAAGTTCCTAGCATTCAGTCGAGTCAGTTCCTATAATAAAAATACTTGAGTAATGAAAAGAATTGGCAATGGTTTTCTTACAATATAATTTTTAACTGCATATTCTTGTGGTATAATATATTTTTTTATTAATCTTCTTTTTTTTCTTTTCGTATTTCTTGCTAATCCATTCCTGTGTAAATGCGATTTTTTCTAGTTTGCAAACCGGCCATCCTTTTGAGGCGTAATATACAGTGAGATCAAAAATAAACTTGATCGCGGGAGCTATTGAAAACAGTAAAACGTGCCTAATCTGTAGCATGCTCTTTGTTGACATAGATTTCCCAAGTTTTTTTTAAATAAAACTTGCAGCATCTTGTTTAACTTATACCATTGTTATTTTAAGGTTACCTATCGATTTAATCTCAAAATTATGTTCAAATTACACATGTTTGTATATTTGTGTAGGGTAGCGCACCACATGAACTAATAATACAGTTAATTTTAGTTCAAATATAGTTGTATAAAGTGCAGTGTATGCAGTGGTCATATTAGTGTTAAAGTCATGCTATTATTGAAATTCGTTGACGTGCAATCACTGCAAGTAAAGCTGCTTTCAATGTAAAAATCAAAATAAATTTGGTTTGATGAAAAGGCAATCTAATTTACCAACAATTTAGTTTAGGTAAATACCTAACAAACTCTGTTTTTTCGGGCAAAAAATAAGTTGAAGTTTGTGTAAATATTTCTTAAGGTTCTTAGACGTTTTCAATCACAATCTAAAATTTATTAAAATTAAAGCATATAACTTTCAACTCCTTTTCACTTAAAACATTTGCAATTAATAATATTTAACTTTCTGATTTTAAAATGAGTATATTAGGAAAGTAGTCAGATGCATAAAATATTTCCAAGTAAGACTCTAAGCGTTTTGAAGTGTCATCTGTTGTTTTTAACTTTCTAATCAAGAACATATCTTCGCTTACTCTGATTTAAATTTTAAGTTCAAATGCATATTTTATGAGTCATTATGAATTTGCTTTTAGTTTTTTCATTTTTATTACTATATAATTACAGGACATCTTTAAAATAATTAGTTGGATTTAAAAATACAATTAGCATTGGGCGAAGAGCAATCTAAAGGAATTTAATAAATGCGGCTTGTAGCACACACAGAACCGTTCGTTAGATTATTACTGTGTTTGTATTCACGCATTCTAATATAAGCTGTGTTAATCGACGATTAAGGTGTAAATTTTGTTTACAAAACAGCGATTTGAACAAACAGGAGTTTGTCCGCTTCCGCCTAGTTGTAAGTCCCGTTTTCGTACCCCATAAAAGTTGTTGATGATTTTAAACCTGCCTTTTTCTGTAAATTAATTAACACGTGCCTTAATTAGATTTTTTATGTTCTATAATTTGCACCTTATTTTTCTCAAATATGTCCATAATCAAATTCGCTATAAAAAAATCATTTCTGAGGTTATACTAAACAGATTATTAAACAGGATTTGCAGCAACTAGAATTCCATATTCCCGACTGCAATTTATTTTTAAATTGCCCCTATTTTTTTCGTAAATTTATAGAGTTTTATTTTAATTTGCTTCGTATTAATAACATTACATGATAAATATACATATAAATTAAAGCAAAAGCGAAGAAGAAATCGACTTTAACTTCGGCTTTTCTATCAGTTCAACGTTTCAGCAAAAACATGCACAAATTCATATTAACTTCTTGTGGTGGTATAGAAAAATCATCTTAATATTGTGCAGAATCACCTAACAATACCTTCACTCCTTCTTATATAGTTTACCGTAGCACCCAGGTTCAGTAATTAGATATTAATTGAACTGAAGCAAAAAGTGTGGATGAAACAGCCTAAGTTAATTAAAACCATTCTGCTCTAATTATTATCGTTTCTAACAACGCCTTGCTTGTTCCGAGTTATGGATAACTGTTTTGCCAAGGTTCCTGAGTTTAGTGGTAATAAGTGCAATAAGCGGAAAGTTTTATTGGATTCGTTTGCACATTAAATTACCGGTTCAATTTTAAACACTTCAATGTGTTCTGTTTGTTGCGGACTATGAAATAATGGTATTTTAATGGTTTTCCAAGGATTTTAGGCATTAGAAGTAAACACTATTATATTTAAAAAAATGCATTACGTATTCATTATATTATAAAAAAAGTAATAAAACTAGTTGCAATACTTCTGTATACATTTTGAGATTTGCGACATTACCGTTATTATTATTATTAATTATTATATCATTGGTTTTATTTACTGCTGGTTAGTTATTTTTTTATTGAGGGAAAAAGACGTAATTGTGAGTTTAGTAAATACTCGTAGAGCTACGTTTTTATCTAGCAAATAATCCCACACAAATCATTAAAAATATAAGAGACAGTAACTATCGACCGGTTGATAAACAATATAGTAAAATAATTGAGTTTCGTTCTTCAGAACAGCAAACAAATGTTTTATCCAACGCCAATATTTCCGAAAGCTTTTCTCAAGGCAAATATAGTGAAGTTAATACTTCATAATTGGCAACAAAGAACATAACAGGCATATCTTGTTTAGTACGTCGCGTCAGGTTAAAAGCTAAAAACAACACTTACTTAGAGTAGTCCGATTACATCACAGTTAATTGATTTATCAAAATAAAAACAAATTAAAAAAATTTACTCAGAACTTCCCTCGCAAGTGGACGTTGTGACACTAAACAATCCTAAAAATCAAATGAAAAATAGGTGTAAAAATATCTTCACGTTCGTAATAATATCGAAACAAAAAAAGAAAACATTTGGTAATGCAAATTATATAAATTTTCAAATAAAAAAAAAGACATTACTAGCGATGGCATTCGAACTTCAGCGCCTGTGAACGAATCAGCGAATGCAATTTTAATGATCTGCACGTAGCCCGAAGTAAAGCACGCGTTCGCTGCCCATCAAAGACACATCCGATAAATATAACGCATTTATTGTTAACCCAAGTTTTAACACGTTTATTGTGTAACTTTTGGTTTCTATTTTCGTCAAGGGTAAAGCCTGAGGTATGTGCAAATGTCTACTTTTATCTATTTCTCAGTTAAAGCAAAAATAAAAAAAATGTTTTTAAGGTGCTCACCCTATACATATATATTTGTCCAAAATTTTCTCGGTTTAATGCTAGGTAGATACATAATCAGCATGCAAAACGTGGAGATCTGAAGAAATCTTAGAATGTGATTTTACTCGTTTGCAATATTTCCTCCGTCTTTTAGACGAGCATAGTAAAAATATCATTTTTATGTCCCGATGGGGCCACAATTATACCGATGGGGCCACAATTAATTATATATAACAGCAATGAGATAACATGAACAACAAAATAAAATGCTTGAGTAAGAAAGAGATGACCATACAACAAAATTATTTTAGTAGGCACAATTAGTTGACATATGTCATAATTAAAGTAAGCGTCAAGCCTACTCGTATATTTGCTACTATGTTTATCTCTTTCTTACTCAAGCAATATGTGTTATCTTCTTATTCATGTTAACTCATTGCTGTTATATATAATTGTGGCCCCATCGGTATATAACAGCAATGAGATAACATGAACAAGAAAATAACACATATTGCTTGAGTAAGAAAGAGATAAACATAGTAGCAAATATACGAGTAGGCTTGACGCTCACTTTAATTATGACATCACATATGTCAACTAATTGTGCCTACTAAAATAATTTTGTTGTATGGTCATCTCTTTCTTACTCAAGCATTCTATTTTGTTGTTCATGTTATCTTATTGCTGTTATATATAATTATGGCCCCATTGGTATAATAACTAATTCAATATTGGCGTTGGATAAAATAACTTACTTTTGAATTACTGCCCTGAGAAACAAAGCCCAATTATTTTACTATATTGATAAAAAATATACTTTTGGGAAATGATTCCCCCAAACATTTTATTACTAAAAATGTAATTAAAGATGAGCGGATGGCCCAGCGAGCATATGCTCGACTCCCAGGCGGCCGGTCCGGGTTCGATTCCCGGTGGACTTTAGACGGATTTTAAAAATCGTACGCTCCCCGGCTACCACGCTAACATCTGTGGTAGTCTTTAACCCCTAACAAGGCAACTCTTTCTCAATTTCGACGGGCAAGACTAGCCACCTACCCGACTTTCGAGTTAAGAGGGCTCACAGAACCCCAAGTGTGTGGAATAAACAGGCCACTGGCCTAATATAAGAGAAAGAAGAAGCAATTAAAAATTAGACATTTTAAAAAATAAAAATTAAAATTATAAATCCATTAACTCACAACTATTTTTTAAGTGACGAATTTAATAATAATCACGAAAAAATCAAAAATGTACCTCTATTCTATATAGGTATAAATCACCTCTCAGAAAAAATACAAAATGAACTAAAAGTTAGTTAATAATAGCAATACTTTATTTAAAAATCACGATATTTTTTTAAAACTTTTTATACAAACCTAAAAGATAAAACTGAAAAATTAAGATATAATCTATTTTATAAAATTAATTGAAATTGCTGTGATGCAAATTATATCGGTCAAACAAAACAGTAAATAAAAAAAGAACTTCCCAATGCCAGAAATCAATTAAAACAAAAATTCTAACAAACAATAAACCAAACAGCATTATCCGATCACGTAGTAGATAAGTTACATAATTTTAATTTTGCAATACCGAAAATAACATGTGAGCAAACGAAAATGAAATCAAGCTTAGCTTTGAAATATTTGTTTTAGGGATAATATGTTGGTGACATTGTAAATCTATGTCAAATTCGAAGTTAGCAGGTTAGGTTTTGCGTCAGTTTTGACATTTTACATTTTATAACTAGAATTTAAAAAATATTTTTTGTTAAATTAAATATATTGAAAATTTAAAAATTGGGAACAACATTTAACATTCGAGAAATAGTTTGAACGATTGGGTTATTAAAATAATGAAATTTAACGTGTGTGCGTTTTAATAGTTTTGTAAACCGTTAATTAAAAATTCGCATACGGCGTTTATAATTATTGCCTAAAAATAGTTTGGTTTTCGAAAAGTCGAACAAATCAACCAATAAAAATTAATCACATACGTCATATACCAATATCTTTAATTAAAGAATGGTCATTAACATTTGTTTAAAGTATTATTTTATAAAATTTTAAGATTTCCACATAACCTCGAAGAAGTCCGAGGTAAATAACCCATAATCGAGAAATGTTTATGTATTCATAAATCTACCAACATCAAAACTTAAAAAAACGAACCCGTTCAAACATATTAATTATTACAGAAATTTGTAAAGGGGTTTACATCAATTTGCAAATAAAAACATGCAGTCCGCTGGGATTTGAACTCCGCGCTCCAATGCGAATAAAATTAATTTTTCTAGCACAATTTCTAGTCCGCCGCTTGCGACCGCTTGAACTACTGCGCCACCACCGTGCTCGAACTGTACGCGTTTCTGCTGCATTATAAAAACCCCATACGATTCTGTCTGTTTGTGATGTTCACCCTGTATCTCTTAGGTCTCATTTTCGTCAAGGGTAAATCCTGAGCTACGTTTAAATTATCAGTTTTATTTATTTCTCAAAGCAAAAAATACAAAATTGTATATATATTGTATATATTTGTCAGAAATTTTCTCGATGTCATGCCAGGTAGACACATAATCTGCATGTAAAATATCGTCTTCCTCCAACAAATAGTTTTTGAGTTGTACCAACAGACAGACAGACGGAATTGAGAAAACCTGTTTTTCGTCATCTAGGGACCCTCAAACGTGAAAATCTGTAGAAATCTCGGAAAGTGATTTTTTCGTCTTTTATACGAGAGAAGTAAAAATGTATTTCTGAAGAAGCTAAAAATAAGTTAGCGAAACGTACGTAAAAATGAAGAAACTATTTTTTTTATTTTTAAAGTAAACAATTAATTTTGGCTGAGTTTTTCACGAAGAAGAAAGTCGGTTTTCTTCCCATAATAAACAAAATATTATTAATTTAAAGCCATTTCCAATTCCCGAGTGGTAGGAATGATCCTCGACACCAAATGGTAAAATAGGCTAAAGACAATAAATTAAAAAAATCTGTAGCAAAAATGGAAAATTATAAATGAGCGATGATTATTAGCTATCTATTCTCAAAGAAACGTAAGAAAAATCCCTGCCCCTACGAGTGTATAAAATAAACCGTTTTTGACAGATAATTCAAATTTCACTTGGAATTTTATAAAAGAAATACCTCTGGCTTTTCCATACAAAATATGCTACATAATTGGATATTTTGCACAACAAAATAACTACGATTATGCTAAAATTATGTTTTAAGAAGGTGAGACTAAACCAGTTAACCTAGAAATCAGTAATGTAAATTGTGATAAAGTATAATTTTGCTGCACATGTCGAATTCGAAACAAAAATGGGCACTGTAAACAAACCACGAAGAGGAAATGTTGGCCTATTTTCCTCGCAACAAAAGATCTCCAAATTGCTAGTTAGGGAGCCCAAGCCATGTAGATCCTTAACCAATTTTATCTCACTAATCAGTGAAAGAAGAAATCGAGAAAACATTATTAGCGAAAGTTGCCGTAAAATGAGTTAAGGCATGTAGTCTACAGAAATAAGTGTGTGCTAAATTTCTTTTTTGTTTTATTACGTACCGTTCCAGTTTCGAATTTTTGCGATAAAGTTAAAATCATTTTCGAATAATCTTAACATATGAGAGTTCATCGCAGCTTAACAGGTGAAATTTCAATTTTTGTAGATTGAATTTCATTTTTCCCGCAAGGTATTCTGGTCATATGAATGAAATTGTATTTAAAAATCCAGATTTTATAATACGTATATTACAATGTGTTTCTTGAATTCCCAGATTCAAATAAGAACTGATTTACTATTCCACCAGCTTTAGCTGAACTAAATAAAGACCAAAGAACTTTTCTAACTAAAATATACCTAAAACTCTATTTACCTTCCAGAATATTTCATTAACATTAAACATGAAGCGATGCTTACGAAATTGCCAAGTTCAAGTTTGGTAAATAATAGCTAGAGAACCTGTTCGCCCGTCTGCAAGAATTTCAGCAGCTACAAGTTATAATTTACAAATGTTATGTTAAGAGCTTGTAATTACCTTTATGAGGAAAAGAAGCTATACGTGTTCATTTACCTCAACTCCTATTAAGTTAATGTGAAGTGTGTGCAATTATACGAGATTATTAATACGTACAAATAACTACCACGGCGAGCTTCAGGAAGTGAAATATTGGAGACGTTGGATGTACTAAAGGCAGTATTGCCGCTTGCATAAGGTAATTAGTGTAGTTTATTTTCTATTAACAACCATCCATTGTTATAGATTTTTTATTAAATTGCGTGCCGTTCGCAATTATTAGACACAATAGCACCTTTCACATTAGTTATTATTGTTTGAAACTAACGGAAATATAATAACAGGAATTGTTTACTTAGTTCTTAATCGTTTGCATTTTTAGCACCTCACTCGAGCGTAAAGTAGTTTATTAAAAAAGTAAATACTAAATTGTAACATCCCAATTTCTATATCTGAAATCTAATAATTTATTCTGTTTACTCTAGTAGAAACTATTGATTTAAGAAAGATCTGTTTTCTATTAACGGTATTTTCTCTGTGCTCGATCATATTGTTTTTGACATAAACCAGCCTTGAGCAATAATATGTAAGAGTTAACAAAATTGATTGTAAGGGGGAAGGGGGGCGGGAATAGTTCCTACGCCGCTATTTCATGCATGCTTTTCCATTTAACTCAGGAATCAGGATCAAACTGATTAACGCAGTTTTGATCTACTGTCACAAATGTAACAAACGACTTTTGGGATTGGACCATATTATTAAGATTGAAGAACTCAGCGTTTCCCAACTTTCATAAGGAAGTAAGCAAAAAAGCACGCCACCTCAACGTGTAAACCACAACAGAGGCAAAACTCTTTTGCAAGGGAATGGATCGAAAAAACTGAAGAGTTTCGCCTCCGGCGTGGTTTACACATTGAGTTACCGTGCCCTTTTGCTCTTCTATTCCTTCCCTTGCAAAAGAATTTCGCCGCTGATATGGTTTACACGTTGAGTTACCATATTCTTTTGCATACTTCCTGATGAAGCCCCGTATGGAAATGGGTGAAACGTTAAGTTTCTTCAATCTCACTAATGACACGGTCCAATTCCGGAAGTAGTTCGTTACATATGACAATGGCTGTGAAAGCCTCCGAAATCATCTTTCTGTCACAAACGTTTGGAAATTTCAGCCGGATCTTTGTTGATTACCATCAAAATCGCCCCTGATTGGTTCGAACATTTATGGCAGACTTTTGAGACCCAATCCATCGTGTAAGATATTTTCGAAGCTGTATACGAAGAAACCACATGTCTGTGTTATAAATCTTACAGTAATCCGTTGATAAGTGCAGTACCAGCTATCAAATCAATATTTTCTTAGTAACGACTCTTTCCCGAATTCGAAATATCGAGACAAATTCCTAATAATGTGACATGAAGACGCAGAGTCATTCAATACCTCTGTCATGTCATCCTTATGGTTCCAAGCCTTCAAACACTAAAACCCAATTAAATTAATAATGTGTAGATAGACAAACGCAGCTTTACGTTTATCAACGTCAATAAATGACAATTCTACAGCAGAGTTTTACATTTGTCAATCATACACTACTATGTTAGAGGCAATAGATGGTGTACTGCATTCGTATAGTTCAGAGCCAGTAGATATAGGAGAGTACCGCCATTCTTTGATCCGTAAAAATGCCGCCATCGCCGCCAATTTTGTTCCCATCGGCAATGACTGATTGAGTAATGTCTAAAATTTTACTTGAAATTGGCAAGACTGTAAGTCTATGTCAAATTCGAGGTTATCAGGTTATGTTTTACGGCAGTTTGTGTCAAACAACAAACAAAACCTAACCTACTAACCTCGAATTTGACAGAGTCTTACCAATTTTAAGTAAAATTTCGGATTGCCAATAAATGTCACGTTGACGGAATTGTGCTACAAACCTCAAAGTGACGCATATGACATAAGGAACAAACATGGCGGACGTGGCGGTACTCTCCTATATCTAGTGGCTCTGGTATAGTTTCAGTTACTATTTCAGAAGTGCCTGTTCAGTGGAATTTGATTTACCAATAGGGTAAAGTGGGGTAATTGTAAAACAGGGGTAATTTGAAGACACATACTAATATCTTTTATTAACCACTTCCATAAGTTTGATTGCTGACAAAATAATGCAACAAGTGGGTGTTGACCAAATATCGTCGAAAACAATTGTTTCTTAAAGTGACAAAGGTAAACAACAATATTTATTTAATATTTTCAGAGCAAGGTTAAATACTGAAATTTACTATTTACTTAGAGCTTGTCTGCTTGTCTGTATTATAACTAACCTCAGTTTTATACTGTTTGAGGCTTTCGGGCCTACTCGAATTATTTAGACCGCGTAATCTTTGTGGATAAACATCCAGCATTCTCTGGATTAATGTACCTTGCACCTTGTCAACTCGAGCAAGGCTTCACGTCGCACTGTGCGACTTTCACTCTGATTATGCAAGCTGCAAGGCAAGCGAAACGTTAGTCAATATGGGTGCACAAACAGCAAAAACGCCAAATCTGCCTAAGTATCCTTGTTCTCAAGATACTCAAACAACACAACCCACCAAAGTGCATGGCCATCGCATGGATCCTTGTTCAAGTTTACAAGGTGCAAGGCACATTAAGCCAGAGTATGCTGGATGTTTATCCACAAAGACTACGTGGTCTAAGCCGAAATTCTATGTTAACAAGAATAACCTCAGTTTGTCATTATCTTTTCACAATCCCGAATGAATCACTGTTTACGTTTATTCCATACTTTTGGTAGTTTGGGCCGAATAGAAACGAAAGTTTGAGGCATCTTATAAACGTAAACGGGGAGTCATTTTTTTATGAATTCTTCGTTTTTGTTCGCTATTTTTAGTAATTATAAGTGTAAACGCCCTGACCTCACCCGCCACGTTTAAAAGAAAGAATCGGCAGAGCTGTACATGATATAATAAACAAAAATAAAACTTAATCAAAAGCAAAAGCTGAATATGGAGCCCCAAATCAGTAATTTATTATTGAATTTGTGGAAATTTTGACCTCAACGGAAAATCTAGAAAAACTAAAGAAAGCAGAAGTATTGAAACATAAGCGCCCTGAGAATACAGTTAAGCAAAATCAAAAGAAGAAAGTTAATATAAAAACGGAAAGGAAATTCTGGAAAGGGAAAAAGACTTAAAAATATATCTGAAAGCTTAGAAGAAAAGATCCATGAAACAGAATTGGTGCAAGATTCTGATGATGAGCTTGTTAAAAAAGCTAGAATTATTCGAGATTCATATTGAGTACACGATCCCTATGTAGGATTCTATCACACGTGGAAACGCCTTACTTATTCAGCTTCTTGATAGAGAAAGCAACAAAACAAAATACATATACGAGTATGTGCGTATGGTACAGTCAGTACACGATCATGACGGCGAAATAGTAGTTCAAGGCTTGGCATTACGAGGTGACTAGGCCCAAGAATTTGTTATAAAAAAAAATGTTTTTCAATAGATCGTGGAACTGGAACTGGAAATTTTGCCCACCCTGAGAGGATTTGTCAAGGCATTAAACTATATATGTCCTGGCAACATTAGGTTTTTGAAAGAGCTAAGCTATTTGGGACTTGATAAATTTTGAATTGTTCGATTCATTTTTACGTTGGTAATGTATTTTATACCGTATATGAGGTAAATGTATATCGGAATATTTGAACGAAAATTGTGTACATGCATATTATTCCAGTCTGTATGGACAAAAATAGGCCTTTGCTCAACAAAAGGTGGAGTATGAACGGTTTTTATATATGTTGTTCAGGTCGGAATCCTAATAAAAAATGCAAGTTTTCGACCTAGGAGGGGCGCCGCGCGAGCCGCCATCTTGGATTGAAGGTGCTAAAAACGGGTGTTTTCCAAATAGCTCCGCTACGGTTGATCCAACGTCATAAAAGTTCAATATAAAGTTAAAGGAGACAAGATTGTTGACATTTTTATATATTAATTTTTGTTGTAAGTGTAATATGTAACGAGTTACATCTGAAAGTTGAACATTTCACCAAAATATCGTTAAACTTTATTTTTGTTGGTATATTTTGTAAGAACAACTTACACCATATTTTTTGTAATATTTCTCTACATCAGAATAACGTTCTATAGAGAAATACAAAGTATGATAAAAATTATTTATATCTACTATAGCTATGGAATAGTTTTTAATTTATAAACGCAACTATAAGTCACTTATATACTCGCACATGCAGTCGTTGTTTTTAATAAATATCCGTTTGATGGTAACAAACAAATACCAAGACTGCAGAAAGACTTCGCCGATCGAAGTCTGCGGATGTTATTTTGGATGAAACAACGTCGGTTCTAGTTTCCCAAGAACGATTTCTAGCAAACGAAAAAAATTAAGTCCGCCTGATTTCGATGCTGTAAAAACATTCGAACATTACTGTATTACAGTTAAGCAGGCTGAAGAAGATGCTGATGTGTTGATTGTCAACACGGCGATTTCTTTGTACTCAACATTTGATGCTGTTTTCGCCATTGGAGAAGACGTCGATCTTCTAGTTCTGCTGACGATATTAGCAACATCTACCTTCGCAAACCTGGGAGAGGCAAAATTGTTGAAAGACTGTATTCTGCAAATAGTTTTAAATATGAAAAAGCAGCTGAGAACATTTTGTTTCTCCATGCATTTAGTGGCTGCGACACAACGTCGTCCGTCTACAACCAAGGAAAAACAATTTTTTTCGCTTGTCCAGAAAAGCACAAGACTCAATGACACTATAGGCATGTTCAAACATCACGATGCCAAACCAGATGATATCGCAGATGCTGAAGCACGCTTACTCGTTGCTTTGTATGGTGGCTACATGGAAGAAAATACCTTGGAAGAAGTCCGTTACCAAGAAATTCAAGTGCAAGAAACACATTTAATTTTGCTTCTTTGCCACCAACGAAGGACGCTGCACGGTATCACGCATTTAGGACGTATCACCAGGTCCAACAGTGGTATGTAATTGAAAAAAATTCACGAGACTGGGGCTGAAAAGTTGGCACGAATGGACTCACTCCAGTAAAAATGACAGAGAATCCATCACCCGAGACTTTATTAAAATTAATTTCATGCCATTGTAAAAAAGAATGCGGCGGAGCATGTGGCTGCAGGAAAAGTGGGATGAAGTGCTCTATTCTGTGTAAATTCTGTAATGGCCAATCATGCGGAAATGCACCAGAAGTTCACATCGAGAATGGGGACGAAGATGAGGACATTTCATCACTGGAAGTCCCAAGTCTCTGGAGCAATGACTTCGAAGATAACATTGAGGATAAAGAATCTTATGGAGACGTCAACATCTACCGACCGGAGCCTTCAAAAATTAAAAAAAAACTAAATAATATAATCGCGAACACGAAACATCACTAAACTGGAGCATCTGTGGTTTGTGCCTAGTGGGGATACCACAATAAAAAGAGCGCCTATAACTCTACCTCATGGTGATGTGGAAATGAGTTTACTATACGTTTATCAAATTATTATAACTACGTAACGAATAGCCAGAAATAATACAAGAAAAAATTTAAAAAATGAGAAATTACACAATTTTTTAGAGAAATGTTCATCTTTCCGCCGCTGTAACTCCTCTCATATTAGACTTACAAAAAATAGTTATATATAAAAAATCTCAAGAAACTTGTCTTCTTTAACTTTGAATTAGACTTTCTTGGCGTAGGATCAACCGTTGCGGAGTCATTTGGAAAAAGCCAGTTTTTAGCACCTTTAATCCAAGGTGGCTGCTCGCGCGGCGCCCCTCCAAGGTCGAAAACTTGGATTGTTTATTAGGATCTCGACCTAAACAACATATATAAAAATCGTTTATACTCCATTTTTTGTAAGGCAAAAACCTCTACTGACTGGACTATATATAATAACCGGCAATTATACATAATCACCAGTTTATTACATTTACCGTAACATATAAATCCTAATTTATCAAAATATTTTACAAAAATGTCAGTATTTAATTTCTTTAACAGAATAACAGCAAACAGAACAGCATAATTGTTATAATAAATGTTCAGTTTCTATGCATAACAGTGACCGTCGAACTACTACATTTTTGTGAACTCCCTGGAGCATGTTTGGAGTTATATTTTTTAAAATTTATGATGAATCAAACAAAACGGGCATAAGCCCAATAACATTGTTTCTGCTTAATAATTTACAATATTCTACAGGTATATACAGGGTCGCCATTGTGTATGGGACCAAAGCTGCCCTGGTCAAACGGTTGAGATATGCCTTTCATATTTGTTATATGTTAATTTGAGGTTATTTTGCATATACTGATGTAGAAAATAGAAAGTTTTAATTATTATTATTATTATTAATACACTTATGTTACGTTACACTAAGTTTTTCACTGCATTACGGTTATAACTGAGGGTGAGTTTTTGATTTTTTGCAGATCTTGAACCATTCTTTCAGATTTTTTACTATTAAATACTTATTTTTTATCTTCATATTTTTGAGAATTCTGCGGAGCGGTAATGCTTGCAAAATTAAAAGATCGTGTAGAAACGGCTTTAAATTAAAACATTACCAAACATTATTTTTTGTGCGATTTGAAGATCATATTAAGTTGGTTGCGAGCCGACCCGAGTCGTTGGAAAACATTTGTAACTAATCGAGTTTCAGAAATTAAAACGTTGACTTGCATTGATAATTGGCATCACGTCGATGTAGTCTTGTGAGGAATAAGCGCAAGACAATTAATTCATCTAGACGCATGGTGGCGAGGACCACATTTTATTAAATATAATTTCGAATATGATTTCAAAAACGGAGGGATTGAATCCGATATCGAAATTCTTTAGTTGCTTTAGTTACTTTAGTTACAGTTGCAAACTTAATGGATTTGTATATTTTTGAAAAATTCTCCTCATTAAACAAACTGATTCGAGTAACAGCATATTGCATGCGATAGTTAAATAATTTTAGAAATAAAAATAATAAAATTCTGGAACTTATAACAGTTGACGAAAAACGAAGAAAGTTGTAAGCATTAATTCAACTAGCTCAAACACAAGAAATTAAAGAGTTAAGTAATAATAATCAACTTAGAAAACCTCAAAATCTTTCATCTCTCAACCCCTTTAAAGCTAAAAGGGCATAATACGCATAGGTGGAAGGTTAAGAAACACAGATCTCGTTTACGAAGAAAAACATCCCATTATTTTGCCTAGCAAGCACAAATTAACGAAATTAATCGCAACAGACGTTCACGTTACTCAGCTTCATTGCAAACCGCAAAACAATATTGTATAAATTGTGTGAAAATTACTGGGCACTAAACGGCAAAAATTTGGCAAGGAAAATATTTCACAGATGTGTCACGTGTTTTAAATTAAATCCTAAGGGGTGTCATGCCTCCGATGGCCGATATACCTGCAGAGCGGCTTGCTCCCTTCGAAATTTGCGGAATAGATTATTGTGGTCATTTTCTGTTGAAGGACAAGAAAACCCACGGTTGAAAGGTTCTTAAGTGTTATGTTTGTGTATTTGTTTGTTTTTACGACAAAGGCTATACACCTTGAATTAGTTAGTTCCCTAGGTGTTGAAGTTTTTATAGCTACACTTCGCAGATTCGTGGCAAGAAAGGGTATTCCGCGCGAGATTTGGAGCTATAATGCCACAAATTTTATTGAAGCGAGGAGAAAATTGTGTGAATTGCACAATTTTATAAATTCAGAGGAAACCAATCAAAGAATTAAGAATTATTGTCTCTCAAGGGAAATAGTATGGAAAAATATTCCACCGCGAGCACCACATATGGGCGGGCTTTAGGAAAGTTCTGTCAAATTGTTTAAATTTCACCTCAAAAGAATAGCTGGTAATGCACATTTGGTGTATGAAGAATTTAACACTTATTATACAAATTGAAGCACGTCCCATTCAACCCTTAATTTCCGACGCTTTAGACCTGAATCTTTTAACTCCCGGCCACTTTCTTATTGGTCGACCAATTACCAGCGTCGTGGATAAAGACTTAAGGAATGCCAAGGAGAATCGACTCGTGAATTTCCAAAGGGTTCAGTTACTAACCCAACATTTTTGGAACTGTTGGGCGAAAGAACATTTGTCAACGCTGCAGCAACAACCTAAACTACGGGCCGCTTACCAAACCATTGAAATTGGGTCTTTGGTTATCGTAAAAGACAATTTACTGCTTCGTCAATGGTCATTAGCCAGGGTCCTCGACCTACACCCCGGTGCAGATGGAATCGTTTAGGTAGCTACAGTGAAAACCTCCAACAGCATCTTGAAGCAACCGTTAGTGAAATTGTGCCCTTTGCCATCTGGTAAAGGATAATAGCAAAAGTTCGCTCAATTAAACCAAGAACTTCCATTAAATAGCGAAACCGTGTTAGATTTAAGCAAAATTCTTCAACCTCTCTGAGGAACAAACTTTATGAGTACCTAGTTATTTTAGAAGCGTTCTGATTATCTTTAGCATAATTTTTTATTGTAATTCATGTACATTTTATACTTTTATTTTAGTTTGAATAGATTAACTTTTATATAATGTTGAAATCATAAATGTTTCAAGGTGGCGAGTATGTTTAATATTAAGAAGTGACAAACTGCGACGCTGTTTGTGCCGGTTACTTGTTTGTTGACATCTGGACATTTCTATGACTAGTAGCCCCAAAATCTAAAAGGACAGACTCGAACCGACGTTAGCCCTGGTTGGTCGCATAGAATATATAGGTTTTAACGTTCTTGTACAGAAAATTTTTGTTCGTGTATTTGTAGTTAAATAAAGTATTTTTAAAACGTTTGCTACCAAAATCAATTATTGTTTAGCATACAGTCCACTACCAGGATCGTACTAGTATTATCCCTGTTTAATAATACACAGGTAGAAGGATTCCAATCAATACTAATCAATAATCATTTGAGAGATAATGAAACAAAATTTAAAGTTTTTTTTTAATTTCAGGTTGTCACGTTAACTGGGTCATGTGTGGAAAGTGGCATTTTTAAAAACAGAGTTTGTCCATTCATACCGTAATTAATAAAAATTGTTTTTGACTTTGCTTATGTCTATTTATTTATTTGCATGTTAGTGGTGTATAAAAACATTTTGCTACCTTCACTCAGACTGTAAATAGAAACAAGCAAAGGCCACCGACTTCTCAGCCGGAACTGGTTGTGGGTAAAACAAAAGACTAAAATCTTCAGCTGCAAAATAAAATATGGACGCCAAGTAGCAAGTAACCCAGTACTTTGCTAATCAAAAGGTACACTACAGAAGGCGCAACTAACCAAACCAGAAAATTAAAGGTAACGGCAAAGGCACAAATCAGATACCCTTGCATAGATGTCAAGTCAGTATAATATCACAAAATAAGAGTAGTTGGTAGTACATACACAAATAAAATACACACATGGCAAATCAGATTAAAATATCACAGCAACTAAGGGCCGAATTCAGAGACTAAATTGACCAACACTCACACACACTCATCTCATACTAACTTCACCCTAATCTTACCAAGTGGTATTCACAGTCAAATAGTGACCGATGAATCACTAAAATTTGCCTAATAAGTGAGTGACAGATAAGTGTGATGTAAGCTAGGGCAGGGGCAGCCTAAAGTTCCACTCAAAGCATAATTTGAGATTACATTGTACCTTTTCACCCACAATGGATAATTTTTGGGAATTTGTTGATTATGCTCATAAAGATGATTTTTTACAAATACGTAAGTAGTGTTTAATGTGAAAAATCCATAAAGCAACATTTTTATATCGACACTTTTTTTGCAGATTTATCTTACGGAATAACTTAAATTGATTAGTAAGATACACAAATACAGAGCTTGTACAATGACTGTGGTTTTGTAGGTAAACGATAAATGACATTATTTTATCAAGTGTGTATCCACAGATTGAAAATTGAAACAATCGTGGAGTTCCAATCCTACCTATTTTGAAATTGTATGTAGCTTTGGGTTGCTTTGCAACCGGTAGCTATCAGGTATGTCGTAAAATGTGCCAGAACTTTATTTTCTTTTTTCGCTTTTTCATGTTTTTCATGTTGATTTGTATTTTCTTTTCTTTTGCTTTTGTTAATTGCAGAACTTAGTTGTCTTGTTAAGTTATCATGTATAGAATATTTGTTTTGTTAAATGTACACAACACTGATGAAAGTTATATCGGCTTAGCCGCCTACTTTCTATTCAATAATAATAATAATAACTTTCTAAGTAATAAATACTATACTGTTTTAATATTTTTTAATATGTGGTGATATTTTATCTGTCAGCCAGTCATACTCAGCGAGCAGTTAGCAAGGAATTTGGAACAACATAAAATTTTCCTAACAATGTATTTTTTAATTGTTTAAAAATGAAAATATAATTAACCACTTTTTTCGTCACTAAAACGCAATATTTAGAAATGTACATTTTTTTAGTTTCAATTTCTTTTCAGTAGAAATATAACAAGTGCTAGAAAAACTTGCGGAAATATGTTCTGCAGCAATTTTTTCAATAAGAGTTTTTAGTTTTTTTTCTATAATAAAGCCTGTTCCTAATCTTCTATCGTCTCCTCCGCTATTAAAATATATGTAATCTTAAATGTCCATAATTTCGGTTTCTTTTTGATTAGTTTCTTGTAGGGCTATTATTTTAAATTTGTACAACTTCATTTGTCTTGTTATCTGTTTCAAGGCTCGTTCCTCATGTGTTTCTCTTACATGCCACATCCCCATTTTTATACATTGTTCTATTTTGAAAATGAATAAAAGTCCCGGAAATGACCAAATAACTGCAGAATTATTCAAATATGGTGGAAAACAACTAGCTAAATGCATGCAACAACTACTAAAGAAGATATGGGTGCAAGAAAAATTACCGCAAGAATGGAACGAAGCAATACTACTACCGATACACAAAAAGGGAGATAAAACAGACTGTATGAACTACAGAGGAATAGCCCTATTAAACGTGGCATATAGAGTCCTTGCCACCCAGTTGAAAAATGTTTTGATAACAAAAATAGAGACTACAACTAACCAACATTAATAATTGGAAGATAAAGACGCAGGATAGAAACGTGGAAAGTGATAGTGAACCAAGCCATGAACCTACTTGGGCTGTAGTGCCGAATTATATATAAATATACCTTCCCGTGCAAAATAAGTAAATTTTAAATGACATAGTGTACTAAAACATTAATTCTAAAGAATACCCAAGTGTTAAATATGTATACCTTCACACCTAGCTAGCCGCTGATTTACAAAGATATTGGGTGTCAAATAGGCAGTGATAAAGGTTACAGTAATTGATTTTATTATTGTGTGATGTGTGAAGGTCAAAGTGATTTTTTTAAATAAAAAATCTCACTATTGTCCTTAAATCTTACTTTTAGCATTACCCAGAAACAACGACGTGGACGTAGTAAGCTCTGTTTCCTTTGGGGTGCTTGTTTACCGTGAGTCCCCTTGCCTCTCACGTTTAGGGTGCTGGTTTACCGTGAGTCTCGTTGCCTCCTTGAAAGGAAACAGAGCTTACTATGTCCACGTCGTTGTTTCTGAGTAATGCTAAAAGTAAGATTTAAGGACAATAGTGAGATTTTTTATTTAAAAAAATCACTTTGACCTTCGAATGACCTTCACAATTGACCTAAAGGACATTATGGTCAAGGTTATTGTCCCCTAAGTCTACTCAAATATTTTTTTGCCCTTAAATCATCCAAATTCGAAAAAACAGCTTCTGGACGAATTTTCAACATTTAACCTTGATTTGACCTTTTCAAGGTCACTCCAACGAGTTATAAACTATCATTTTGGACATACTATTTTCCGCTCTTTCCGAATCCGGCGTCAAAAATGAGGGTTCCCATTAAAAAAATTATTTTGACCTTCAAATAACCTTGAAAGTTGAAAGTTATTAGTACAGTCAAATGACCCCCATCATCCTGAATAACTTCTGTTTGCACAATTTTTTTTTATTCGGCTTACCAACGCAGATATTCGGATGCGTCGATTAAAATGTATATATCAATATTTCCCTCACGCTTTAGTTATTTAAATTATGTAAAAATAGTTTGGTGAGTTCTTAATACAAGGCTTAGGGCCAAATTCATAGACGTAACTTAACTAACACTAACACTCACCTCAACCGTCACTCATTGAGTACTCAAGTTAGTGTGAGTTTCACTCAAACTCATCTGCTGTATTCAGAATGAGATAGTTATGAGTGACTAATGTAAGTGAACGTTGAGTGGTGCAATTGTCAAAATGTTTTAATTGTTAAAAAAATGAAAATATAATTAACCACTTTTTTCGTCACTAAAACGCAATATTTAGAA
This sequence comes from Agriotes lineatus, assembly GCA_940337035.1. Lineage (NCBI taxonomy): Eukaryota > Metazoa > Arthropoda > Insecta > Coleoptera > Elateridae > Agriotes > Agriotes lineatus. Next base: position 45,610 of record CALNHX010007334.1, read on the forward strand.
ATGTACAGGCTTTATTAAAGAAAAAAAACTAAAAACTGCAGTAGTAGAATTTAAACCTATAACAAACAGAATGTGCCACTTGAGATTGAGAGGAAAATATCAGAAAATCACGCTTGTAAACATACACGCACCAACAGAGGAAATAGACATTGATATGAAAGAAGATTTCTATAACCGCCTAGACGAAAATTATGAAAGGATACCCAGATATGAGCTATTATACTGGGCGATGCAAATGCAAAAATAGGAAAAGAAGAGCATTTCAGACCAACCATTGGCACGCATAGTAAACATGAAATCACAAATGAAAATGGGTAACTATTGATCGATTTCGCTAAAGAGAAAGACTTGATAATAAAGAGCACATATTTTGAGAAGAAGGATATATACAAGGAAACCTGGAGATCACTGGATGGATCCTATGTAAACCAGATAGACCATGTTCTCATCGAAAGAGACGAAGAAAGATCCATAAAAGATATACGAACTTATAGAGGACCAGATGCTGACACCGACCACTTCTTAGTTGGCATAATTATGAAACAAGAACTACCGATATAAAAAAACAAGAGGAAATTAGAAATAAACCAAAACAGAATAACCAGACTAACAAAACATGAGCATAGAATGGAGTATGAAGAAAAATTAAGCAATAGCCTAAAAACAATAAAAGACACCGATGACATAGAAGAATTGTGGCTACAAATAAGTACAACAATAAAACAAATGGCAAGACATTATAACGAAAGTAGCAACAAAAATAATAAGCAGTGGTTCAATGGAGAATGTGAGGAAGAGCTCGACAAAAGAAACACACTACGAATGAAAATGTTAAAAACAGAAACCAAGCAAGCAAAAGAAGTCTACATAACGCAAAAGAAGAAAATGTAAGCAAATATTACGAGAAAAGAAAAGAAAACATAGCGAAAAACTGATGGACAGCGTAGAAGAAAACTACCAAAACAAAGAGATAAGAAATCTATATCAGGCAATAAAAAAAGAAAAGGTAGGATACCAACAAAAACTTATATTTTATAAAAACAAGCAAGGTGTACTAATTGGAGGAACAGAAGACATTCTAAAGCTATGGAGAGATCACTTCCGCGAGCTACTAAACATAACCATAGAGTACCAAGAACAGAGTGAAGATGGAAATAGAAACGAAGAAAAACACGACCAAGACACAGAAAACCCACCAACCCTCGAAGAAATATAAAATATAATGAATACATTGAAATATTGATATAATACAATTAATACAATTAAATAATGTACGAATGTTTAATGTAAATAGAGAAACTACAAAATAACTGTCGAAATGGCAAATTGCACTACTAGAAGGTTGTCGGTAGCACGAATGACTACAATAAAATTATTACATATTAAATTTTGGGTCGCGAGCTGAATTTGACTATATACCCACCAATACCAACAGCATTCACACGTTGACAGTAATTAACAATATACCTCTCACAGACTCAAAATCTTGTTTCTGATATAAGGCGCTTCATAACCCGGAATATAACTTGTAGTTAATTTTAATCTCATCAGATTCCAGCGTGTCGCATGAAAGTATTACGCAAAATTCTTGCAAATGTGGGGATAACCAAAAGTTGGATTCAATCGAGCTCTATTTCACTAGCCTGATGTGAAAGGGGCCTGGACACAACGCCCACTGGTCACAAACCCCAACTCAGAATTTGGTCATAACGCCCAACTTCGATTCTGGTCACAACGCCCAACTTGGTCACAACGCCCAATTTTGATTTTGGTCACAACGCCCAACTTGGTCATAACGCCCAAAATCGATATTGGTCACAACGCCCAACTTGGTCACAACGCCCACCGACGCCTGTTATAGGAGAGAGCTATCGACGCCACTTAAACCACCGTTTTGGTCATAACGCCCAACTTTGATTTTGGTCACAACGCCCAATTTCGATTTTGGTCACAACGCCCAACTTGGTCACAACGCCCAATTTCGATTTTGGTCACTACGCCCAACTTGGTCACAACGCCCAATTTCGAGTTTGGTCACAACGCCCAACTTGGTCACAACGCCCAACTTTGATTCTGGTCACAACGCCCACTTTGGATTCTGGTCACAACGCCCACTTTTGATTCTGGTCACAACGCCCAACTTGGTCATAACGCATAAATTTGATTTTGGTCACAACGCCCAACTTTGATTTTGGACATATCGCCCAGGCGGCACAGAAAGTAAAATGAATAATAATAAATTAAACTTTTAAGGTGAGGTAATAGGTAGGAACAAGTTCCCGTAAGTAGTATTAATATTATTTATTTTTCATAATAATTGAGTGGCGTAATGCGTTGTCCAAAAAGTTTCTAAATTCGGATTATAACATATAAAGTTGTATTTTTTATATGGAACTCATAGTTAGCTGTAGCATTATGAGACATATGTCGTATCCGATCGATTTATTAATTTTCACTACTTTATAGCAACAATTCACAATTTTTAATATTTCGTCGTTTTCTAGTTGAAAACTTGTGCCATTTAGAATATACGTGATTAAACAAAGTTTTTGCGTTGTTACAATACCACCGTTTGATTGACAGAATTAATCACGTTTGATTGTTGCTTATAATATTATAGTGTCCTTCATATATCCATTTTATCAGAACATTTTATTGTCCATTAAAACCTCTGCAGTTTCTCAAATTAAAAATGCATTTGCAAAAATGTAAATATTCTACTTCTATATGAAGGAGGTTCGAAAATATGAAAATGATTGAAGAAAAAAGTACTCTTATTTTTCAAAATACACAAAAATGTTAATTGGAAGTATTTGTTATAACACATCTATTAATAGTTATTTAACAAACAAGTATGTTAATGAGAACGATTAATAATCGAGACATTTTAATGCGCGAGCGCTAGCGAGAAAGTTAATTGTAGATATTATTAATCGCCGATTAACATATGAGTTAGTTACAATATTTTTCCGTTGATCGTACATTATTAATTTGAAGAAAATCTAATTTTATTCCATGAAAAGAATTTGACACTTACAGTTTTGACATTAATGGTACCGGGTGACCATAAATGGTTGTGATTTTTTTTCTTAGGTTGGCACTGTTTATGTTGGTGACATTGTAAGTCTATGTTAAATATGAGGTTAGCAGGTTAGGTTTTGAGTCAGTTTGTGTCAAAACTGACGCAAAACCTAACCTGTTAACCTCGAATTTGACATACACTTACAGTTCCACCAACATAAACAAATTTTTTAAATCGTTTATTAATAAAAAATCATTCATTAATAAGGGTCATTAATATACGATTCTCTATAGCTCGTTTCACTCTGGCTATGCAGTACAGAGAACATACGACAATGTTATTTAAAGGCAAACTTCGCTTGCTGCGTTGCTGCTTGTAGACCGCACTCAAGTATACTGTATGCTGCTCTTTACAAATTGACGCAGAAGCGACAAAAAGGGTTTACTTCAACAAGGTATTAACAAATAAGCCGATTGCAATACAAAAGGCGGATTTATTATGATTGACGTCTTCGTGTTCAGTTTTAAGCAACTTGCTATCCCTATACACTGCGTAGTCAGAGTGAAACGAATTACTTAAAAATTTGACACAAAAATGAAATTTGTTTGCACTGATTTCGAATCAGGTAATATCCTGGTTGCTAAGTGAGGGAAAACTCAGATTTGACAATACTCGTTTATCGTATCCCTTGATAAGTTAACTTTGAAGTATTTCATTTGGTAATACACAGCGTGGTAAGAAAAAAATAGAAACCAGAAAAAAAAATGTTTTCGGGGCAAGTAACTGTGACTTTATGTTTGACACTTTCTTTTAACCTCTTTAAATAACATTTTTGTCTATTTTGAAAAATAACGGTACTTTATTCTTGAACCATTTTCATATTTTTGAACCTCCCCTGTAAACGAATATATTTACATTTTGGCAAGTGCATTTTTAGTTTGAGAAGATGTAGAAACTTGTATCAGGAATAAAACACTCTGATAAATGGATGATAAAAAAATCCATGTGTTACAAATTTATGAGGGACAGTATATGTTATATTATACAGATTGGTGGTGGATAGTGTGAACATAGGCAGTCCATTGAGCTAGAATACAGTTTATGGGCTTTGTATGCGTTAGACAGAAGTAGACATATATGATTTAAAATCTAGTATCCTAGAATTCAGTGTTTTCTAAAAACAAAACTTTTTGATTCTGCGAATACTAGATGTTAATCGCATATAGGTCTGTTTATGCCTAACGCATACCAAGTCCGTAAACTGTATTAAAACACATTTGATTACTTATGTTCACATTTTCCGCCACCAAAAAAAATCCTCTTACTCATGATACCACCTACAACTATGAATTTCATCTACTGACTACCCACTGCATTGGTATCGAAAAGGTGCCAGAAGAACGTCAAATTACTTTTATCTATTTTTTTCGTTGACCGCTTGTTAATTTCAATTTTAATTAATTATTTTTCCTAAAAAAGGATGGATTAATAGGCGTCATTAATACACTGTTTTTGATTAATACACTCTTTTGCATTAATTAACTGTTTTTTAAAAAAGGATGGATTAATAGATCTATTAATACACTGTTTTTGATTAATACACTCTTTTTCATTAATTAACTGTTTTTGTGATTTTGATGATATTTTGCATGGAGGTTAGTTGTATTAATCAAATTTTTCGCCACAAAAAAAGATGTTGCGGTCAACGAAAAAATTTTGTAATCAACTCGTTTGTTAATGGGCCATTAATAATCTCAACTATTAAAGGCACTCACTCGCTATCGCTCGTTCGTGCTTTAAACAGTTTCGATTATTAATCGCCTTCATTAACACACTTGTTGGTTAAATAACTATTATAAATAAGTGAGATATTGTCAAAAAACAAAAATAGACAAAAATATTATTTAAAGAGGTTAAAAGTAGGTGTCAAACATAAAGTCACAGTTACTTGCTCCGAAAACATTTTTTTCTGGTTTCTCCAATTTTTTTTCTTACCACGCTGTGTATTACCAAATGAAATACTTCAAAGTTAACTTATCAACTGATACGATAAACGAGTATTGTCAAACCTGAGTTTTCCCTCACTTAGCAACCAGGATATGACGTGATTCGGAATCAGTGCAAACAAATTTAATTTTTGTGTCAAATTTTTAAATAATTTATTAACAAACGGACCAAATAACAATTAGGTAAAAATCAATTATAATTTTTTCCGTTGATCGTCTATTTATGGGTTTCATTAATGTATAGAGAATCGTCTATTAATGACACTTATTAATGAATGATTTTTTATTAATAAACGATTTTAAAAATCTGTTTATGTTGGTGGCACTGTAAGTCTATGTCAAATTCGAGGTTAGCAAATTAGATTTTGCGTCAGTTTTGACACAAACTGACTCAAAACCTAACCTGCTAACCTCATATTTGACATAGACTTACAATGTCACCAACATAAACAGTGCCAACCTAAGAAAAAAATCACAACCATTTATGGTCACCCGGTACCATTAATGTCAAAACTTTAAGTGTCAAATTCTTTTCATGGAATAAAATTAGATTTTCTTCAAATTAATAATGTACGCTCAACAGAAAAATATTGTAACTAACTCGTATGTTAATCGGCGATTAATAATATCTACAATTAACTCGCTCGCTGGCGCTCGCGCATTAAAATGTCTCGATTATTAATCGTTCTCATTAACATACTTGTTTGTTAAATAACTATTAATAGATATGTTATAACAAATACTTCCAATTAACATTTTTGTGTATTTTGAAAAATAAGAGTACTTTTTTTTCAATCATTTTCATATTTTCGAACCTCCTATGTATAGAAGTAGGATATTTACATTTTTGCAAATGCATTTTTAATTTGGGAAACTGCAGAGGTTTTAATGGACAATAAAATGTTCTGATGAATGGATATATGAAGGACACTATAATATTATAAGCAACAATCATACGTGATTAATTCTGTCAATCAAACGTTGTTATTAAAACAACGCAAAAACTTTGTTTAATCACGTATATTCTAAATGGCACAAATTTTCAGCTAGAAAACTACGAAATATTAAAAATTGTGAATTGTTGCTATAAAGTAGTGAAAATTAATAATTCGATCCCATACGACATATGTCACTGAAATGGAAGAAAATCCGTTTTCTCATAATGCCACAGCTAACTATGAGTTCTATATAAAAAATACAACTTTATATATGTTATAATCCGAATTTAGAAACTTTTTGGACAACGCATTACGCCACTGAATTATGAAAAATAAATAATATTAATACTACTTACGGGAACTTGAAAATTTTCCTACCTATTACCTCATCTTAAAAGTTTAATTTATTATTATTCATTTTAGATACACATTTTTCTTACTTTCTGTGCCGCCTGGCCGATATGTCAAAGTCAAAGTTGGGCGTTGTGACCAAAATCAAACTTGGACGTTATGACCAAGTTGGGCGTTGTGACCAGAATCAAAAGTGGGCGTTGTGACCAGAATCAAAGTTGGGCTTTGTGACCAAGTTGGGCGTTGTGACCAAAATCGAAATTGGGCGTTGTGACCAAGTTGGGCGTTGTGACCAAAATCGAAATTGGGCGTTGTGACCAAGTTGGGCGTTGTGACCAAAATCTAAATTGGGCTTTGTGACCAAGTTGGGCGTTGTGACCAAAATCGAAGTTGGGCGTTATGACCAAAACGGTGCTTTAAGTGGCGTCGATAGCTCTCTCCTATAACAGGCGTCGGTGGGCGTTGTGACCAATATCGCTTTTGGGCGTTATGACCAAGTTGGGCGTTGTGATCAAAATCAAAATTGGGCGTTGTGACCAAGTTGGGCGTTGTGACCAGAATCGAAGTTGGGCGTTATGACCAAATTCTGAGTTGGGGTTTGTGACCAGTAGGCGTTGTGTCATAGCCCCATGTGAAAGCCGAGATCGAATTAGTTTTGTCATGCAGTTGCTGTACAATCCCAATATTACAGATAAAATTTGACCTAAAAACTAGCAAAAATGAACTAACGCATAAGTAAACAAGTTTAGGTTATAAATAACATTTAAGTGGTAATAAACCTTGTGCACAAGACAGCTAGTGCTCTGCCGAATAAAGGAGCCCCATTACTATAGAAAACCCCCAAAAGTGCATTATTAAACTAACAAAGCAGCATAAAGTGAAGAACACCTCCTGATCTAATACTTCGAACCAACAATTCAATCAAAACACCAAGAGATCACTACATCCAAATATTTTTCTGCAACCCTGATACTCCGAAATGGCATTTTGCTTATTAGGACCGCGGTATCGCGCTAATTACGCCCTCGCTAGCCTATTTAAACCATCAGGCCCCTACCTTACATCCACAGTAGCCGGAGGAGCCCACCATTGCCATAAAGTGGTAGCAAAATCTGTTATTAAACTTTTTAAAAGTGGTCCTGGACAGCAGTGAAGTGACAGCTGAGTGATTGGGTGCGGTAAATTTTGTACGATTTAAAGAGTTTAAGTGCGAAATATTATATAAAAGTTTGTATAGGCAGACCTTGCCGTTTGCGGTTTTACGCGGGGCACTTATGTGCTCCCTTTGCTTTGCCGTTCGTGGATTGACTGTTTCAACTTTCACACACTAAGTAAATAAAGCAGACGTATGCGGTTTATGTCATAAACACCTAAATAACATTATTTATCACGAACTTGTAAACACACTTATCGAGTCTATTCCTTTGAATCTCTTATTACCAAATTGAACCTGAAATAAATTGTAAAATTATAACTTGAATAAACAAATTGACATTCGAGCTCTAGATTCAAGTAGCAGACTTATGTTACGTATGGAATTTTAGTTTGTATACCCACGTTTATAGAACCTAACCCCGTTTTTATCATTTATGTGTTTACTTGCGCATCGCAGTTTTGCGCTTTGCAGCATTCTTCTGGAACGTAACCCCCGCGAACGATGAGGTCTTCCTGTAATAATAAAAAGTAAAGGACATAGAAACTGATTTTGAACAACACATAAAATAGGAATAGAGCCTAAGTAAATTTTACAGAGAAATAAACAGAACCAACTGCGGCACTGATAAGAGCGGGGTCAACGTGGGTCGACCGGAGCTGCGCTCTTTGCGCGGTGCAATAAGCGACAGTAACGCATAAGCAGGACCGTATCTAGAAATAACTACAAAAGAAAACTAGTGTCTGGGAGATTAAAGCGAATTGGAAAATGGAGAAGATACTAGAAGAGATTAATACAAAACTAAATAAATTAAATGATTTAGACAAGAAAACTGAAGATATGAACAATAAATTAGATAAAATAAGCAATGAAATGGAACAAATTAATACACAAAACGAAGAACTAAAGAAGGAAAATGAAAAATGTAAGATAGAATTAAATACACAAAACATACGAATTGAAATACTAGAAAAGGAGATACGCAAGAAGAAAATTATAATACAAGAAGTGGAAGACAAACAAACCAGAGTTAAAATTAAAAGAAAAAGTGAGGGTAATCTTCAGAGAAATAGAAGTCACAATAGACATGGAAAAAGAAGTCCAAGAAATTAGAAGACTAGGAAGGAACGAAGGGAAAAACCAGAGGAACAGACCAATACTGATAGAGCTAGCAACAGTGAATAAGAAGCAGGAGATAATGAAGGCTGCATGAAACCTAAAAAGAAGAAACATCTGGATAAATGAAGACTACTCAAAGCAAATGATCCAAGAGGAAAGGAAAAACCTAAAAGGAAAAACCTAATAAAATATATGAAAGACGCAAGAAGCAGGGATGCAAGGCAAATCTCCGATATAATAAACTACAAGTCAATAACGAAGTATATACGCTGGAGCAACTAAAGAGGTGGGAAGTAACATAGGAGGCAAACAGAGAAGAGGCAAGAGGAAACCAAGAGACAAGTAAGAAGGAGGAACACGTATATAAGAAAAATATTTATAGAGGAAGAAAGATAAGTGAAAGATCACCCCAAGACAGGGGAGACGATGAAATTAGGAAGCACATGAGGTCAATCACTTCCATTGGAAGACGTACAAAAAACTAGATAAGGAAAATAACAGGACTGCTAATAAATTAAACAACCGCTATGAAAATGGAAAGACAGAAGAGAAGGTTGAAAAGAGCAAGAAAATGATTAATAAGCGGAAAGGAAATGAAACTAAAGTAGTAGATACATTTAAACAAATACAAATAAATTGGAATAAGAAAAAGATAAGAATAGGGATATGGAATATAAACACCCTGAATGGAAAAGAAATTGAGATAGTGGATGACATGAAGGAATACAATCTACAGATTCTGGGGATCAGCGGGCCAAAAAAAACAGAGCAGCAAAATATAAATATAACAGATGAATATACACTATACTACTCAGGGGTACAAGGAGGATGTAGAGCCAAAGAATGAGTGGGCATCATACTAAAGAAAGAAATCAACAACAGGCTAATAAATTTTGAAGCAATAAACTCAAGAACAATAAAAATAAGCATACTACTAGAAGAAGTAGTGAACATAATACAAATCTATGCACCAGTAGAAGGAGAAGAGGAAGATTCAATAAAGGAATTTTACGAAAAAATACAACAGACAATAGACCAGCTGAGAGAAAAAAATTAGAAAATTGGATTGGAATTTCAGAATAGGAAAAGACAAAGAAAGAGGCTTGGGCTGTATGGGAGAATACGGCGAAGAAATACAAAATCGAAATGGAAAAACAATGATAGACATTTGCATAGAAAATAAATTGATAATCGGAAATACCTTCTGGAAACAAAAAATAGAAGACAGGTATGCCTTTCTGGCAAAAGAAAGAAACGCAAGAAGCATCATAGACTTCATCACGTATATGAGAAACATGCAACACGAAGTAAAACACATTGAGACAATAACAAAAGCAGAAATAAAATCAAACCATAGATTAGTCGTAGCAAATATGTTGATAACTGAAATGGAAAATAGAAGAAGATAAGGAATACATCAAAATTAAAATATGTAAACTAAAAGATGAAGAAACCAGGAAAGCATACCAAATAGAGACAGATGGCTCGCTAAAGGAGATAGAAAGGACTAGAAAAGAATGAAATATGGATGAAAAATGGGAAAAGCTGAAACAAACCTTATACCAAAACGCGGAGATAATATGTGTAAAGAGGAAAAGAAACTTCAGCCAAAAACGAACAAATTGGTGAATAATAGTTAAAGGAACAAAATCAAAAGAAAAAAAGAAGCGTGGAAGAAATACAGTAAAACAAAAGAGGCACAAGACAAAACAGAGTATACAAAATTAAGAAATGAGGTGAAGATAGCAGTTAGGGAAGAAAAACGAAAAAGCTGGGAGAAATTTGGGACAGAGCTAAATGAGGACTTCAAAAATAATACTAGGAAATTCTGGAATAGAATAAGAATAATGAGAGGGATAAAGAAAAAAGAAGTAAGAGGAATGAAGAATAAAGAAAATGAGATAATGATTAAATGACAAGAAATTCTAGAAATATGGAAAAATCACTATACGGAAAAATTTGAATAAAGACCAAATGAGGGGAATACAAGAAATGAAGAAAGAGACAAGAAGGAAAGAAACCAACAAATAGAAGAAATTAATATGGAAGAGATAGAAGAAGCACTAAGAAATATTAAAACAGGAAAAGCAGGAGGAGCAGGAAACATAGAACCAGAGATGATAAAGTGGATGAGCGAAGAAGGAAAGAGGTGGCTGGCCCAAATATGTAATGAAGCCTGGGAAAAAAAAGGATTCCTAAAGACTGGGAAATAGTAATTTATTATACAAGACGATAAAGTTAAATTTTATCCACGAGTGAATCGTTTAACGTCGAGACGAAGTCGAGACGTTAATGATTCAAGAGTGGATAGAAATAACTTTATCGTCGTGTATAATACAATATTTTTTTCTATAGCAAGAACTTTAATAATTTCAAAAAAAAATAATGACAGTCAACCACATTTCAAAATGTCAGTAGCTAGATTGGGTTGCTACGATAATACGAAGCTGTCATATTTAATTTAAACAAAAGTTAGAAAATTAAATTACTTTATCTATCCTTGATGTTAAAGTGCTACTTTATCTACCCTTGCTGTTAAAGTAAAACTTGACCTTTTGTTTTGAGTTGATAAAAGCACACTTTAACATGTGCTATAGAAAAAACAATTTAATTGTTCCTCACTTGTAAACATCAATTTATCAAGTCACTGTATTCACCTTGAAAATGTCTCTTAACTGGCTAGTGCTCATTGATTAATGATAGTGTGCAAAGCCAGAGTTGTCTTCTTTAGCATGTGTCATATTCATAAATTTAGTTGCTTGTCAGTTTGACATTGTAAATAAATGGTAAATTTATAGTTATTTACAAGTGAGGAACAAATAAAATATTCAACAATACACGCAAGGTAACGGGTTTTACTGGCTCCAGAAGGTGACTGGCTCGCCAGTCATATTCTTCTGTCCACCAATAAAAACCCCATTACCAAGCTAGTAATGTTAAATACTATAACATTACCAATCCACAAAAAGGGCGACCATACAATCTGGGAAAATTACAGAGCGATCTGCCTATCATCAGTAGGTTTTAAAGTTTATACAAGAATGGTAGAGAAAAGATTAAGAAAACAAGTAGAAAAAGAATTGGAAGATGAACAAGCGGCATTCAGAGCGAATAAACAGACAAATGACAATATTAGCATATTGAGAAACCTCGTAGAAACAGCAATGGATAGTGGAGAACAACTATATCTGACTTTCATAGATTTAAGATCCACATTTGATATGATAGAAGGAGAAGTAATACGGAAAAGCCTAATGAACCTTAAAATCGACAGAAAATTAATACAAGTAATAAAAAACATATCAAAACGTAATAGCAAAAGACTTTGAAATGAAAAAAGGGGTGAAGCAAGGGGATAGCTTAAGCCCACTACTATTCATTATAGTAATGGATAGGTTAAAAAAAATACATGAGGGAAAGTATAGAAACCTCATCCCCACAAAACTAGAAAGCCTACTCTACGCCGATAATATTGTACTAATAGCCAAGACACAAAGAAAAAGGCAATCCATGGTTGATGTGTGCACAGGAAATTGAAAAACTAAAAATAGAAATTAATACAAATAAAAGCAAAGTAATGATAATAAATGGCAAAATATAGAACAGAAAAGGAAAGAGTAATATTATGCAAACAAAAAACAGTGGAAGATGTAACCACAGTCTATATACAAAACAGCCGTTTCACTCGGCCAAAATTATGTCCCCGAATTCCAGAGCGCATATTCCAATATTTCGACGCACAGCCTATGCGCAATAGTTACAGTGGGCGGGTTGTTGATATTTGGCGGTTGACATTGTTCACAACCATAACCTTAAAGTCAAACACGTTGCTTTAACGTTTGTGTACGGTACGTTTTGATTTTGGCTTGCGTTATTAAACGAAACTAACAATTGCGATGGCAGAGTATCGCTACGATGGGTACAGTGCGTGTGCGTCGCCGTGGTGCAATAATACTGCAATCATAAATGCAGAAGTTAGCTATTTTCGGTTTCCGAAAGACTGGCAGAGGTAAGTGTTTCGTTTTATAAGTAGTTGTTATATTGAAGCATCACTGTATAGTACATTTGTATATTTATTTATTTTTAAAGGTGTTTGATCTGGATTACTAACTGCGGTTTGGAAGAATCCAAAGAAACTACGTCTATAAAGTGGTACAAAAATAATAGGCTGTGTGGTGCACATTTTGAAGATTCAATGTTCTCCAGTCTGCTGAAGAACCGCCTGAAGAAAACAGCGATTCCAACATTGTTTGATGATTTAAATTCAGGTTTGTACATATTCAATACTGCTATATATCGTTTATCATAATAAACAATTAGCAAATTGACTATGACTTATCGTTTAATACAAAATAATTTTAGGTGCTTTATGTCAAACACCGCGCCCATTAAGAACGGCAAAAATTCAAGCATCTGCAGGTTGTTCTTCAGGTAATAACGAATAATTACAAAATATTAATTATTGTTGATTGTTAATCACATAATATTTTACAGATGCGTTATTTGAAACACCACGGCCTTCATCAGCGTCAAAGGCAACACTGTTTCCAACTTTAACAGGCGAATCTGCAGGTTGTTCTTCAGGTAATAACGGATAGTCATAAAATATTAATTATGATGGATTGTTAATCACATAATATTTTACAGGTGCGTTATTTGAAACACCACGGCCTTCTTCAGCGTCAATGGCAACACTGTTTCCAACTTTAACAGGCGAATCTGCAGGTTGTTCTTCAGGTAATAACGAATAGTCATAAAATGTTAATTATGGTTGATTGTTAATCACATAATATTTTACAGGTGCGTTATTTGAAACACCACGGCCTTCTTCATCGTCAACGGCAACACTGTTTCCAACTTTAACAGGCCAATCTGCAGGTTGTTCTTCAGGTAATAACGGATAGTCATAAAATATTAATTATGATGGATTGTTAATCACATAATATTTTACAGGTGCGTTATTTGAAACACCACGACGTTCATCAGCATCAAAGCCAACACTTGCGTTCCCAACGTTAACCCAAGAATCTGTGGCTTGTTCTTCAGGTAATAATAACTAGCATTTGTCATTATTACTTAGCATACATTATTACATTGAAAATCGTACGACACTTATTAATGACCAATAGAAAAATTAGTTCACGAGCCGTATCCAAGACAACAAAAAAATTTCTTGGAAATTTTTTGTAGGTAGACATTGCTTCTTTTTAGGGTTTGTGTCGTTACGATTTTCTTACCGAATCTGCATTCGAGCATTAATTCATATCCGGAAATTATTTTTCGTGCATTCAACAACGTCCTAATTTGCCCTCGCGTCCCGCTCGGGCAAATTAATACAACGTTGTTGGAACGCACTCAAAAAAATTTCCGGAAAGAATTAATGCTCTTATGAGATTATATGTGAAAATTGTTAAATATGGAACAATTTACAGTTGCTTCCTGTCAAACATCTTCATCACTGACGGCCTCAACACCACGGAAGTCTGCATTGCGACATAAAGTTCGGGCTTTACAAAAAAGAGCAGTCCGAGTCAAGTTTTCTGGCAAGAAGGAATCGAAGCATATACTAACGGAAGATGTTGTTAGGTACTGCGAGGCGCATCTGAACCATAGCGTTGCCACTTTTATTAAAAGTCAGATTAAATTTGCTGCCACCACGCCAAAAGGTTCCCGTTACAGCAACGAATATAAGCAGTTTGCGTTGACTGTTTATTTCCTGGGCCCTAAGGCGTATAAATTTTTGGCGAAAACATTTCGGTTGCCCTCAAAAAGCACCTTATGCCGGATAACCCAAAAATGGGATATTCGAGCAGGATTCAGTGATTTCCTCATGGGAGTCATTAAAACCAAAGTGGACACACTGCAAGAAAATGCCCGCACCTGTATTATTTGTGTAGACGAAATGTCTTTAAAACAAATTTCTATTATAATACCACTCGGGATGAAATTGTAGGGTATCATGACACAATTAATGGTCAAAAATACGCGCCTGCACAAAATGCTATTGTTGTGATGGCACGTGGTATAGTATCAAATTGGAAACAACCGGTGGCTTATTATTTCGTGAATGGGAGTTGTTCCAATGACGATTTAAAATCGATGGTATTTCAATCAATAATGAAGCTCAAACAAATAGGGTTAAATGTAGTTGGAATGATTTCAGATCAAGGATCTAATTTTGTTAAACTGACAAAATCCTTGAAAATTACAATTGAAAATCCATATTTTGTTGTCAATGGAGAAAGAATATATTATATGTTTGATGTGCCACACTTGTTGAAATCAACAAGAAATAATTTCTTTAAATACCAATTTGAAATACCAGCAGGTATAACCAATAAACATTTTCTAAATCAGTTTTATGACCAAGATAAAACTAGATCATTTAGATTAGCACCTAAACTTACTGATGCCCATTTAAATCCAACCTCATTTGAAAGAATGAAGGTTAAGTTTGCTGCCCAAATTTTTAGCCATGCAGTGGCTACTGGCCTTGATACCTATGTTTCATTGGGAGTATTTCCATTAGCAGCTACTGCTACAGTAGATTTTATTCATAAGATGGACAAACTTTTCGACCTTTTGAATTCCAGTAGAGTAACGGGCAGTAAAGAGTTCAATCGCCCATTTGTGGGAAGTGCCCCACAATTAGAATTTCTGCATGAAATGCTAGCTTTATTTGTGAATTTAAAAGTGTATGATAGAAACAACAAAAACGTTACCAATTCTTTGAAATGTATACAGGGCTGGATACTGACAATTACATCGTTTTTAAATATTTGGGATATTTTTAAACAAAAAGGTATACCACAACTGTATAGCAGACGGCTAAATCAAGATTGCCTTGAAAATTTTTTTGGAAAGATTCGGCAACAGAGCGGCAATTGTAGAAACCCTACAGATACAGTTTACATTTTCATTTAAAAAATTATTTTCGCTAAACTATTTCGATCATTCTGACGGAGCTAATTGTATAGACGATTTGGATGAAATTTTAGCCGTAATTAGTCCTGATGAGATAAAAAATTATGAAGTTCTTTTTCCCAAAGATAATGTATTTATGCCACTGCAAATCGATGCAACCGATTATAGGCAGATGAAATTGCCTGAGAAAAATGCTTTTACATATATCTGCGGCTATTTTATAAAAAAATGTTTGGCGAAGCATAGATGCAATGTTTGTGAAAATTATGCAGTACAAACAACATCATTAACACAAGAAAATTTGTACTGCCATTTCAGGGCATACCAAAATGCAAATAATGATACTTTCGGCAATTTAACAATGCCCCCAACAAATTTTTGTGAGTATGTTAGTCAACTCGAACTAAAATTTGCTGAACATTTTCCAACATTATCTATATGTCGAAATGTAGGTAAGCGTATTAAAAATCAATTGGAGGAACTGCAATATCGCCACCCTTGTAGCAGCTTTCCCTTTGATTATTTTTTATCATTGTTTGTTCGGGTTAGGATATTTTATACTCTAAAATTTGTGAATAGAGATATGAGAAGTTCTAAAGATAGAAAACATTATAAATTAAGTATACTACAACATTTATAATGCCTCCATTGTGTGCTATGTGTTTAGTTTATAAGTTGTATGATGTTCTTCCAGTGCTTTCTATCCTGAGCATTTCTTGTATTGTACTCCATTTTGGTACCTGTCAGTCCATCGATTTCATCCAACCGTCTTCTAGGTGATTGCCTCTATATTATCTCTTATAATATAATCATAATTTTTCCTAATTTTTCACTTTGCGTTTTCACATTATTTGTTCTCCATATATATTAAATAAAAATCTGGTGCGATACACTCGCACAACTTCCTTTTACAATAATCTTATAATTCTCGCTGTAGCAGACCCTGACTCATATAATTGTTGGATTAGAAAGACGAGATGGTCCGGAGTCCCCATTTCTAATAGGATTTGCCTTTCCAGATAATTCTTTTTAGTCCAATCTTTAGATCATATTCCAGTGGTCCATATTTTATTACATAAGTCCGTCATAAGTGACACGCCTTCCTCATTTAGTGTCGAGCATTTCACTGTTTATGTCATCCTCTTCTACAGCTTTGTTACCATGTAACATTTTAATGCCGTAATGTAACCAACGTTTAAAACCAACCATTGATAAAAAGAAAATATCTATATACTATCTCGTAGATTGCATTTTTTATGTTAGCAAGAAATATACGTAGCTAGATACTGTTTTATACAATTTATATGTTTTGTAATTATGTATTATTGTATTATGTTGTATTAAGAAATGTAAACATTTATATAATGTATTAACAGTATTAATAAATGTCAATCGCTGTAAATCAACAAACTATTGAACAAAAATAAATCCTAATTACGTTTATGTGGTATTTTTAAAACTGTATTTGAATTATCAGTTACATTGACCTTTTCAATCGATGAAAATGTCTAACCAGAAATTTTGAGCCTAGGGAATAAGTGGATGTCGGAAGGAGCCAAATAGAGTGAATAAGACAAATCGTGCTGTAGTTCATTGACTAGCCATTGCAATAACAGCATTTGTTTTTCCTACTCGCTAAGAAAGTTGGCTTTTTTATAACATTTGGAGACATAAAAATTTTACATTTCGTTCATGTAAGGATCGTTGCTATGGAAATGCTGCTGTAAACACTTTCTGTGCTCTTGCAACCCGTCCTACGGTCGGATTGCAAACAATCACTCGGTGCAGCAAATTCTGCTTTCTATGCTTACTATACAAATAACTATTCTTCAAACAGCTGTTAACGTACAGAGCTGCACATCATTACCAGGGAAACATTGACTGCTGCAAGGTACATGGAGGACATTTTACAACAGGATGTGGTACCCTTCACGCCCTTTATTGGTGAAGAGGTTCTTCTTTTACAAGATAACGCGAGGCCTCACATTGCTCGCGTCGTCGAAAAATACCTTGCAGAAGTTGGCATTAATGGTTTGCCTATGCCAGCTAAAAGCCCTGATATTAATGTTATAGAACATGTATGGAACATGCTAAAAAGTTGCCTCCGAGCTTGTGTACATCGTCCCACAACTTGAAGAGAGCTGGAAATGGCTCTCCGAGAGGAATGGGAAAGCATTCCCAGGAATACATTGTCCGTGTGATTCAGTCAATGCCTAGAAGGCTCAATGAAATAGTGAGAGCAAGAGGAGGCGCGCCACGCTATTAAAATAATGAGTGTACAGTTTTCTTTGTGTTTTGTGTTTCAAATTTGTTGTTTACTATTGTTCAGATTTTAAGATCTGTTTTTCCTCAAATACGCAATAAATTTCCACTAATCTTTTATAATAGTCCTTTTTACTATTGCGAAGCTCTAACACCCCTATAATAATATAAACAATTTAGTTTTTAGAACAATTTTTTTGTGATGCGATAATTTTATCCAGCAGTTTATTAATGTATTTAAAATTTGTGGAGGCTAACCAATTATCATCCCGCACTCGTACAACACAGTCTAAATCTTAAAGAGATTACCGTTGGCGCACGCCTTTTCGAAGTCGTAACTCGCAGCTTCCGCGCGCTTTTTTAAATTGGTAACGCCCGCCCTCCGAGCGACTCCTGGCATATGCGCAATAATTTTTCGGGGACACGAACATCAAAGTGCCGACACCGGAGTGAGACGACTGTTTTGTATATAGACTGTGATGTAACAGTCTATGAATACTTGGGAAGTGTGATAGCTAATGACGGAAATCTAGACCTGGAAATAGCGAAGAGAAGGCAAAAGGCAACGAACATATACCATGCAGTAAATAAGCCTATACTACAGAAACACAAAATAGACATGATCACAAAGATGAGGGTGTACAATGTAGTTGCCAACAATACTATACGCTAGCGAATCATGGGTGCCACTGAAAAAACACAAATCCCAAATAAATGCTATTGAAATAAAATACCTGAGGAAAATAGCGGGAAAGACAAAATTTGATAGAGTAAGGAACTCACAAATAAGGAATACAACGAAACAAGAACCTATCATGACAAAACTGGAGAAAAGACAATTGAACTGGTATGATCACATAACTAGAATAGTCCAAAAAGTGATAGACAGGAAAAGGAGGGAAACGAAAAAGAGGCAGACCAATGAGAACCTGGATGAAAAGGTTAAAGGAAGTGGGAACAAGTAGAGAAAAAACCCTAAACGAAATGAAAACCTTGGCACGAGACTGAAACGAATGGAAGAAGTGGATAATGGAAATGGGGAATATGGAACCAAATCTGACGCCCTAAAGGACAAAACCCCCGCTGCGGATCAGCTCGAGGTATGCACTAGCTCAGGGGGAATTAGATTGAATGGAACAGACCTTCAACAGCAATCCTCTAGGTGGTAGCGGGTGTCTGAGAAAACCCAACAAGCGCCAGGTGATTACGCCAAATTTAACCAGTGCATGGAAGCCATCGACCCGCAGGTATTGTATTTCGACAATGGGCTTCACAAGAAATGTAACTGCAATCCCTCTTGCAGTTAAGGATTCTTCACACACACACAAAACCCAAAGCGGCAGGTTACGTTAGGTCAAAGGCGAATTGCTGCAGTCTGTCTGAAGAGGGGGCCAAACTCTATCAGCACGAGAACAAAAAGTTATCCGCACCGGGACCAAAAAGAAGCCAGAAGAATGTAAAGCAATAGAATCTAACTAAATAGCACTAAAAAGAAACATAGCCTAGATGTTATGCTCCGTTTGCCAGAATGGTAACATGTGCTCTGCTCAGATAAATCCAAACCAAGTTTGAGCTAGAGAAATTATTAAAAATACCTCCCACAAAGACTCCATGGAGATCTCCGGAACGCTCACGATACGCCAAAATTAATATCCCAAGCAGGACCCTTGTGACAAAATCCAATTAAGGAACGTTTCAAAACGTAGTTTCACAGAACAACCTTTCTGAAGCAGGACATCACGGCAAATGGCCAAAATCAAAATTTGGAAGCCTTGAAGAAAACTCAGCATATGCAACCCAAAAGCTCTATGCGTGGAGTGATGCCTACTCAAACGTAAACTATTTATAAATTGTAACTCGAAGGTGGACTGAAAGCTTGGTTGTATCGTAGGTAAAAATTAGACTTGTGAAAGATAAGGCAAATAGTTACATAAACAATTATAAGTGATTTTTGAACCGTAACAGTTTTTAATATAAGCTCAAATTTAATTTACTTTGATATTTGTAAAACTGGATTACACGGGAATGATGGCCATAACACGGGAACGACTAAAAGCCATGTAACATAAAATACGAAAGAAGTTTTAAGCAAAATTAATTTATTTTGTACGTTTGTTAAGGTTTAGAAATGTAAGTACTACGAACAAATTCAAAACTGCAAATTAATAGGTTTTTTTAGGCACGAGAACAAAAATAATAATAAAACATTTAGACTACAGTAACATTATTAATAGCTGAAAAACTCAGATAATACTCAAATAATGTACCTAGGTTAGAGTAGGGACATGCCACGGAAATGGTAAATTCCCCTGCAAATATTTTTAAAAATATAGTTATGTACAGTGAAATCTCCCATAAGCGGACATGCACGGTGCCAAAGTTTTTGTCCGGTTATTAGAGGCGTCCGCTTAAAGTAAAATCCATTTTTTTATGTCTAAAAAATAAAATAATTGAAAAAAAGTTATGTAATAGTTGCTACAAAATCTAAAATACTCGTTTGACGTAATGGTTTTTTCTGACTGCTTATTAGGGATGCACCGATACCGATACTCGGTATCTGCATATCGGCCATATCGGCCGAATTAGGGATATATCGGTATCGGTCATATCGGCCTTCCTTTTTGCCGATATATCGGCAAAAGTGAATTTCCTTTCAATATTTAAGATTTTAATATTTATTATAAGAAATGAACAATAAACTGTAAATAATCATTGTGGAGTATGAAATATAACTACATACTAATATTGAAAATTCATTTTTTGTAAATTATTATGTAAAAACATTAGGCTCTCCTTCCAGTGTGTTGCACCATGCAGCAAAATACCTATCTTCCAGCTTCTGGAATGCACTGCATCAGCAAAAAAGAAAAAGGTAAAGGTTCAGGGTCATTTAAATTCCCCCAGCTGGGGGCCCCTTGCGTCCCTCTTCAGCCAATAACGGGAATATTTCAGAATGGGTGGAGAATGCAAGATAGGCCAGGAAAGGTGGAGAAGTACTGCCCGACATTCGCTTCAGAGAAGGTATTCTGTTGACTCAGGAAAACCACCTAAAAACCTGAATCAAAGAAGGCGGCCAAGGGAATCGAACCCACGACCTCTCGAATACTAAGCAGACGTGGTAACCACTAGTCCACAGAGCGCGGTCCATCAGCAAAAACATTCGATCAGGCGATGCCATTTCAAGGTCTTGCATCATCAGAAATTGTTAACAATACTAACTAATAGGTCAAGAAAAAAAATGACTGTGTTAAATTGCGTTATTAAAACGAAATGACAAGAAGACACCTCCATAAGCAAACCTAAGCTAGAGTTCGTATTTAGGGGATTACCCCACCCGAATCAAGCAAGCAGCGGCGCACAAGTGCTTGCATGTAGTCAAAAAGTAGTGGAGAGAGCAATGAGAATATATCGGCCGATATATTGGCGTATCGGCCTCGATTATATCGGTATCGGCCGATATATCGGTATCGGCCAAAAAACCCGTATCGGTGCATCCCTACTGCTTATTATACTTTCCGCATGTATCTCTAAATATGTTGACAGTTTGAATACTTTAAAGTCGTTACTTTAGCAAAGCATTTAAAATTATTCACTGTTAATGCTTCCGTGTAGGTATTGATTACATTCTCACCAATTTCTAAGTTGCCATCGTTTTCTAATTCTGCCAACTGCATATCAAGGGTAGCTGATTCACCTTCAGTTACTTCATCCAGGATTATTTCTTTGTCAGTGTTTATAAATTCGTCAGGGTCGACGTCTTCGATTTCTGGAATATTCCTATACAGTTCAACCATTACTGATAAGGGTAAATCGTCGTCTGGTTCAAATTGATTACAGTGGCGTAACTTGATGCCCGCAGGCTCCGTGGTCGCGGGACGGCCCTGGGCCTTATTTTCTTGTTCTGTCCTTCCATAAAAGCAAGCAGGAAACATTTTTCCAATTTTTATTTTTATCAGAATGGGCTGCCCAGGCAAAAGGAAAAGTAGTTTTGAATTATTGCAGGCCTCTAAAATTGGGCTACATGGACTGTTTTGTAATATCGTGCATAGGGTAATGAAAGTGTCGAATTTCCTGCGGTCATAACGCTGATTTGAGTTGACTTAATACCGCCCGTATTGCAAAAGAATTCGATAAATTAACATTATCATTAAATGTTGGATTTATGGATTGTTTTGACGCCATTAGCTGGGCCTGCATTTTGAAGTGTCCGTACAAGAGAGATTCACAGTCTAAAAATTGTGGAAAAATGGTGTCCGTTTATTAGAGAAAATTTTATTAGTAAAGTTAATGCAAGTAAGTTGGTTCCCAACAAAATGTCCGTGTAAGAGAGGTGTCCGCTTATTAGAGGTGTCCGGTAAGGGAGATTTCACTGTATATATTTTCATCATTTTTTTTTAAATTAAACTCCAATAGAAATTTACTTTTTTTAAACTTTTTTTTTAATGACTGCTACCTTTAGTTTGTGTCGGGACTTCAAAATTGCCACTTTCCCGACACTGACCCAACTACGTATCGGAGCTCATAGAAAGCAATCCTACAATAATTAATAATTTTATTCATAAGAATTATGTTTTGTTAAAGACGGTTATATTATTTAAGCACAAGACTCACAAACACAATGTCCAAACAGCAAAATTTGCCAACGAATAAGTCGCTTGTCTGCTCAAAACGATCTCAAGCGACTGACAAACGGATTTTGGTAGTAACGAATCAGTAGCAGGTAGGAAAACAGACACACTTAAATGCATTGTGGAAGTCTTAATGAACCGGTCGCGGCTACTAGGTTGCAGTCATCAGTGACTGGCCAATGTGGAAGAAAACGCTACTTTAATAAAGGCAAATGCAGAAGTGATAACATACTGATTATTAATTTACAATTTAATAAACCTAAGCCGCTAATTCATTTTTATAGTTCAAGATGTTTAAGATATTCGACAGCAAAATTGGTATATAAAAATTAAGTAAAGCTGGTACTGGGCATGATGACTTACTTGATGATTCCAGAAAGATGATACTGCAATCAGTGAAACATATTGCAACGCTACAAATGTCAAAGCCGACTGATGGTTGCTACAGCTGTCTTCTAGAATACTTCATTCAAAAATTCTGTTTGGCAACAATTTGTATGCCATTAAGGTTGAAATATAGGACCGTGCGAGTCGACTCGATCTTCAGATGTTAACTGTAACAAATAAACATTAATAATTAGCAAATTTCAATGTTAGTTTCCTACTTTAAAAGTTACGTCAGTTCATGCAAAAATATAAATTTATAGTCTTCTGGAATTAAACATAATGTTTTCATAATTAAAACTCTTAATACACCGTCAATCATATTATAAGAATAACACAATAAATTTACACTAATAATTTCATTCAGCTCCCTGCATATACTCTCACATACTGTACATCATATCAGTTAGTACACACAAACTGTAAACAATCTAAATAAAAATCATACAACACTAGAAGAAGGTAGATATAACCGAAAATCTAGAATTACAATACAGATGCAACTTCATCTGCAGATATTATTCAATTCTGTCTGCACTGGAACAAAACGCTATAAATTTAACGAGGGTATACTGCAGGCCCCTAAGACAAAGCTAATTTCGTACATGGAATTAGTATTACAATAGTTGTTATTTACTTTTATACGGTAATTATCAATATTTTCAGCTAAAATGTTAATACTATTTATTTAGAATTAAAGAGTGTTTTTTCAAAATGTTAAAGAAGGGTTGAAAATTGTTGATAAGGAGAGCTACATTTAAGTGAAATTGAATACACCACCGACAAGGCGATATCAATAAAAGCATATTGCATAAGGGCAAGTGAATGTGTTAAGGCCCCTACAGACGATGTGCCAAACGTCGGCCAACGTTGGGGAAATGCACGTTTGCCACACCGTGTGTATGATCATCACATGACAAATGCACACAAATGTTGGCGTTCGGAGACGTTCGCTTAGGAGGCGGTAAATATTCCACAAATCAAAGGGTAGACGAATGTTGGCCCAGGTGTGCAGATGCATGCGTCTCTCCGTACACACGACGTGTATACATTTGTTAAAGTGTCTCCAACGTGCCAGATATATATTTTGTACAGTTGAGTTTTAGTTTTATTATAGGTACTAAATTGATTGTTTAAAAAGGTGAGTAAGAACTATTAAAGTTACATTATTTTTATTTTCGAAATAGGTACAGAATATACAATTTTGGATTGAAAAAACAAAAAACCATAAAAATAATACATACACGAACACATTGCGTTCATTGTCACATTGGTACAGTAGGTTCGCCTATACTAAGAAATCCAACGTTGGACACATCGTGTGGAGTAACATGTGACAAATGCTTACGTTTGACAAACGTTGGCCCGAATCTATACGCATTCACAAACGCCAACGTTGGCCGACGTCTGACACATCGTCTGTAGCGGCCTTTATACGAGTTACATAACTGTCAACAGTAATGCATAACATTTTTATAAATCCATACAAGTATTACTACTTTTTGAAAGAATAATAAAGTGCATTAAAAAACCCGTTACCAAGTGGCCTTGTGTCAAACAGTAACTTTTGAAAGTCATGTCGCACGCAACCTATTTTATGGATTGTGTATGCACTCAACCTCATTTTAACAACTGACAACTCAAGTGAACGAGCACGTTGAATTCTTAGTAGAGTGATGTAATAATCACCGACATGCAGTCGTAAGACAAAGTCTAGTTCAAAGTCTTATCGATAATGTTTCTTTTTAAACGCACATTAACAAATAACATTTGAAAGTTTTACTTATTTTAAAATTACTTGCTTGGTAATTTCACGTGTTAAAAACCGACAAAAGTTTGTAATTTTAAATATTAATGTATTGTCAAAATGGTAGTAAATTTTATTCAGAGCAAAAGTGTTATTACATAAGTAAATAATATTTACTTAAGCAAGTAACAATGAAATCAAGCTTGGCTTTGAAAATTCAAACATATGTCGATTATTAATTCACATTACGTTGTATATGGACTATTATAATAACTGTCATATTTAAATTAAAAACATCTGAAGAAATAGACCACATAACTTGATTTTGTTAAAGCCAAGCTTGATTTCGTTTTCATTTGCTCACATGTTATATACAGTGACTGCCACAAAGTCGGCATAATATGGGAACATTTTTTATTTTTGGTTTTTCAAAAAAACTTTTTTACATCAATAATTTGTGCTTGTCTAAAAACCTATTTAGCCCCTATTATATATACCGAGTGATTTTTACTTATTTAGAAAATGGAGTTTCTGACACCTCTTGAAATCTACCTGTGTTTACATAGCGTGAGGTCAAAAAGTGGTCAAAGAGTTTAAGCATGGAAAAGAATCTTCTAAAGATGCACCTCAATGTGGTGATCCAATATTGGTGTTGACTGAATAAAATTCCTGCTTGCAGAGAATTGTACTTGAGGATCGTTTGGAAAATTATATTGCTACTCAAGATGATTATGTTGAAAAATATTTTGATTCAAGCGTCTTGTTTGTTTCTTTATATATTAGGCTGCGAATACATTGATCATTCCTCGTATATATATTTTGTCAGCACCTGCCATTGAAAGTTCATTTTTCTACATGCCGCACACTTTTAAGCACTTACAGCACAGTTTTTTGACATTCCACGTTCCACAATATACATAAAAATTTATATAAAACGTCAAATTATTTTAAAATTTTAAATTGTGATTTTCGCATTTTTAAGCTTTTGTAGGTTGCAGGAGTAGACAAAATAGTGTGTATGACTCATGTTGAAAGACCTCTGTCAAGCTTACAACGATTGCAGCCTTCGACTTCTTCTCAGGCTGCAACTGTCGTTTTCGTTCGACAAAGATATACTTTCAACACTTGTTATACAAATAGCTATTGTAGATGCCTAACTCATACAAAATACAGATAAACATATTGTTTTAAATAACTATTTAATTATTATACACACGCAAACAGAGATGTTTATTTAGCTTCGAGGAAAAATTTACAAAACAGAAAAAAGTGTAGTATCGAATCAATAACTAACCAAATTCAGCAATAATTTACTAACAGTGTAAAAGGTTGGATACTTTTAAGTGACTTTATGATCGTTAACAATCGTTTCCCATGTTAAAGTGGCAATTGTTTAAATTTATACCTTAAGCCTCTGACTTAATCTACAGAATCAGGAAAGACATCTTGTCGCTGTTCCATCAGATGCTGCACTTGAAGTATTGCCAAAGTTCTAAAAAAAAAAAATTCGTATTACGAATGCTCGTCGTTCATTTACTTACTGAAATATTATTAGACATTTACGAATATTGTACTGTTATGCAGTGTGTCTGGCAGCATAGGCAACTCAAAGAACTTCGTTAAGTTTGTCACAAATTGAAATTAATGTAACTGTAACGAAAACGAATCATGAATTATAATGTTTATAGTCTAAAAATTGAGGAATCTACATCGATCAATAACTAGAGTAGAACGATGTAAATGAATGCATTTTATGCGCGCAGAGAGTCCGATCTGCCAAAGCATCGCTGCGCAGCACAGACCATGTAAAGGCAACGTTACTATTTACCACTGGCGTTTCCCTAATATACATATGCCGGCAGCCACACTACATTATTACGATACATACCACACACGTAGCCTATAAACGGCGTGTTTTGCGTATTTTAGGTTATATTACAGATATACAGCAAGCAACGTCTGAAAGTATTAAACAAACTCCTCTAACGATAGATCACCTCACCAACGATTGGAAAAAGATAAATAGATCACTGTTTAATTTTCGCAAATGTCTAATAACAACAACATTAAAACACTGATGATAACAAACCATACCCTATTTATAACCACAAAACAATAACCAATTGTATAACCAAAACCACAGATTAGAGATCCGCAGCGTTGCCAACTTTCAATTTGATCAATCGACAAGAGTGAAGGAAAAAGTCGCCACAATGTCGCCAACTACACAATAATTAGAAATCGCCAGTTTTTTATTTTAAATACTAATGGCGGTTTGCACCGCACGAAAATATTTTGGACTAAATTTTAAACGTGATTAACAATTGTTTCTATGCTTTTTAAGTCAATTTTAAATTTAATACAAAACTTTTTCTAGCGTTGCAAAAGGCCATTAGGTTTTTAGTTTCTAATTAAATGTTATAGAAATAAATGGGGGGTTTTAAATAATTACATATTTTTTTGCAGCAAATTTATTATTTAGATATATGAAACAAAATAATTGAAAACAAATATAAAATATACGGTACCCCCCACCCAAGAAAAGCGCCCTTCCGTGCTTTCCAAGAATACTTCGATACTCAGCATCACTCCGTTTCGCTAATACAATGAAATGCTATGAAGCAGTTATTTTTAAAAAAAAACAAAACAAAAAACATTTTTTTTTGCCGACGACCATAGCTCGAAAGTTGATGTTGCTTTCATTTTCGGAGGACCTATCGTATGAAAACGATTCAAGACTTCAGGAAATCGTGTACAGATACGAACATACATCCCCCGCACAGCACGTTTAGGCACCCCCCAATACGGGGGATTGATCTAGTGGGCTGGGATCTTTACCAAAAGATCCGCACCGCCGAGACGGAGATTTGATATAGTGGGTTCATTAGTCGGTTGGCTCGAATTTTAGAGATATTTGACTCAGAGTGGTTTTCGATATGAGGGAATTTCAATACTTCGTACACTTCGTGTCGAAGTAACAAACAAATATATGGAATAAGAAAAACTTTAAAATTTTGCCTAAAATATGATGTTCAATTCGACTAAAACCAGTTTCCTTTAGGCAGAGCTGTCACAAATCAGTGAGATTTAAATCTTCTTTTATTTAAATACTTTTTTTTATTTAAATACTTTGATTTTAAATCTTTTTGCGGAAAATGAGTTTTGATTTATGATTTAAGTCTTTTCGAAAAGTATCTTTGATTTTTACTTAAAAATTAAGATTTAAATCTTTTCAAAATGATTTAAATCTCTAAAAACATTTAAATCTTTTTTAAAATGATTTAAATCTTTCTAAAATGATTTAAATACCTATATAAAGAGATTTAAATCTTTTTACATAGCTTGTCTATTCCTGTCGATTCGTGAATTTACTTGCAACTGCTGCAACCGTGCATTGTATTTGCTTTGTATTTAACGCATTGTCGTCGCAGTCGTCGCATTGTCAGTATCAAGAGGTTTTTTAGTTATAGTAGAAAGCGCATAAAATTTTATAGTTTTAAGCTTGTGTTAAATTGTGAGTTGGACATTTGTGTAAAAATTTAATTGGAGATTCAGGAAAACATAACGGTAGAGGACTAAGAGGTAAAGAGGTAAGCGACAATTTGATTTTTTTAAAGTCTAGCACAACTTAATTATTTTGAAACCGGTAGAATTTTACTGATACGTTGATTTTAGTTTCTTGTTAAAAAAATTAATATTTTTATTATACAAGGTGAGAAACTAAAATTATATATTTCTGCAAATTACTCACTCGAGGCCATCCAACAGCTCTGGTCTACTAATTGGTACGCTTAGTACTCCTATTTCGTTTCCGTATTAATCGGGTTCAATCCTGCCTGTGGTCCCACTGTGGCATTGATATCGCTTGCCAAGCACCTGGAGGACCAACCCCCACGCCGTTCTGAGCAACCCCAATACAGGTGGTAGTCTTCGAATGCACGACTTCTCACCAGTGTGACAGCCACGAGGTTTTCCCCAGTGCAGGGACATGTCGCATGTGAGGTTATTTCAACTAGTGGACAGCATCTCCGTGTAAGTACCCTGCATGGCTGCTCTGGCAAAGCTGCGCTACTGTGCATCCCCAGGTATCTGCTAGCGTTTTAGTCATCTCATCGTTTAAACTAGAAATATCATTCGTGCTAGTTTTATGAAAGCTTATGCGATGTGCCTACCTTGTGTAATGGTGATCTTCCTAACCGATGTTTACACAACAAAGAAGCTGACCTGCGGTTAATTAATTAAATCATTAACGATGGTATCCAAAAATTTCGTACACTTACCGCGATGGCCGAGCTAACTCAATCGGCGATATGGTCCTAAGTTCAAATCACCAGTTATGCACCCCTGTAAAGTCTTCAAAAAAAATATTGTTGGGCGCCAGAAACCAGATAGTTTTGATTAAAAATAAATGAACTACAAGTAATCAGAGTTTATTAAATATTAAATAATCTTACAGTCAATAACTGTGATTTACGTAATATATAGTTTATTCAAAATTTGCAAAATACAAGCAAACAAACTAAAGGTTGCCACACGCGTTAATACAAATAACCCCTTTGTGGGTCGTTAAATTAATTAAAATAGCAAGGTAAATCGAGTGATATGCATATCGCTGTCATTTATAAAAAACCTTTCTGTCTAGGCTGTTGTAAGCAAAAAACGTGGGTACGTAAAGTGCACATAACAATTCAAAGCTATCTTTAATTAAATAACAGTGCTGTATTAACAACCGAAAGCACTAACCTCTGACGTCCTGTACTTCTTAAGTGGCAGTGCAGTCGAGGGGTTGCTACACAGGATTCTTAACGCGATGCGGCGGCTTGATCAAAAGCAGACCAGATTGCAGCATCGGCGCTGAAGGTAGCTGACGGCCGTCTAAAATTGTGAAGGAAAGCTGGCCTCCAAGTGTAAAATTATCAGGCAAAAATGGTTACTTCCAAGTAAAATTTCCAGGAGAAGATTTCCGGATAAAAACTAATTCCTGGTAAAAATTTGTGAGTTCCAGGCGAGAATAATTCGTGGTAAAAGCTAAAGAAAGGCAATTAAAATATGAGGATAACAGAAAGAAAAACCCATCGTACCTGAATTCAATTTTCATCTTTCAAACACAATCGTCGTGGCGTAATTAGCACGAAGAAAATCCTAGCAAGCAAGTGGCTTCTTTGAGGCACCAAAATATAATGTCTCCGCGTTCGCACAATCGAAATAAGAACAGCTGCAAGCTGGGCCTTTGAGATAAGCCAGCGAAAGTTTGTGGGGCTTTCCAGAATCGGTACGAAATGAGCAAACTAATAAATTGAAATAATTCAAAATACAATTTGATTATGATTCGGAAACAATATACAGGCTAGTCCTGAAGTAATTGGTATATGGAGAAAACATTCGAGCGAATCCGAAAAATGGTTTCAATGTTACCGAGAGATTAAGAAATTCTGTGTAACTGCGATGCTTACCTCGTGCAATTACTTATGTGGAATAGGTTATTTATAGTTTATGAGTACATTTAA
>CALNHX010007335.1:0-75647 GCA_940337035.1 Agriotes lineatus
TCAATCTATCTTCATGCGGGGGTGACTAATGGTTGTGCCAGGTAGAAAAAGCGAAGGGTCATTTGCTTATCGCAAATATATTTCAGAAATTTGGCTATGCAACCCATTTAACAACAAATACGTTCATAGCCATAAAGCTGAGTCTCTGCTAAACTACATACTCTTTAACAAAACACTGTTGGAGCCTGTGGTTTGAAAATATCACAATTCGTTAAAACTTCTCACCGCACAAATATTTAACAACTGCTAAATACGTAGCACTTCCTTTTGTGATTTTGTCACGAGCATATCGTTGCCATTTTGCTGTGTAAGTTTCGTAGCCACTGATGATGACAGCTTGCCTGTCGAAATACGCATATATATAATACACATATATTGCTAGTAGGGCCTGAAAACGACAGAAAACATTACGGCGCCGACATAGTCTCACTTAGAGTATAACGCGTCTCGTGCGCATGCGTGAGAATTCAAACTCCGCCTTTAGAAGCGAATTTTAAACTTGACCACTTCCCCATTGGCCGGACGACGCCGCCGCGCTTGCACACAGCTCACCATTATACATTGAAGAGTTGGTTGTCTGTCTCACTTCCTTGGTGAGTTTCCCACTCATAGCCGCTAGCAATATAGTAAGTATTAGATATATGGAAATACGTATTTAGCAGTTGTTAAATATTTGGGTGGTGAGGGGTTTTAACGAATTGTGATACATACTCTTTGCTATAAGGTAGTTTTTAAAAGGGGAAGGCAAAACTTCCGTATATCCCACTGGTACATTTAGACATTTGCGTAATATGCGCATAAAGGAATTTTTACGTCAGCGGTGAAAATGGATTTTAAGCTAAGAATACCTAAAAGAAATACTCATCGCGAAATTCAAATTCAATATTGTCTACGATTGGACTAACTTGAACACACGTACAAAAGGACCCAATTAACCTCAATGTGTGACCAAACTCGACGTATAGTGTGACAACCAAGCTTGAATGTTCTTTCAAACTTTTTGTTTGTGACGTCATTAAAACACACTGATCAGTTTAGTTTGTCAAACTAACTGATGGTGTGACATAGGCTTTACACTGTCACATTTTAGGGACGTAGGAAACATTTAAAAAAATTGTTACTGCTTCCATGACAATGTACTACTTACTTCCCTAGAGAAGTAAATTATTTACATCCTGCATTTATTATAACTAGAGACCGGATTATATGCAGTGCAGTACTATCAAAATATGCACCCTGTTTTGTAAAAATATGCAGACAATTTTCGAAATATTCAAGTGCATATGTCATTTCATTTACTTTATGCAGAATTTAAAAACGTAAGATTTACACGGTCGAGGACCGTTTGATGCCTGAGTGAGCGAAGCGAACGAGGGTAGCAAGGTTCGAGGTAGTGTAAATCTTCCTA
The DNA here is from genome assembly GCA_940337035.1 of Agriotes lineatus. NCBI lineage: Eukaryota > Metazoa > Arthropoda > Insecta > Coleoptera > Elateridae > Agriotes > Agriotes lineatus. The sequence continues at coordinate 1,409 of CALNHX010007335.1, forward strand.
CATCCTGTGTAAAGTACAGGGTGTCCCATTTTCGATGATATTACAGGGTATCTCACTTACGAGTAAAGATAGAGAGTTGTGGTTTTTGCAATACTCTCCTACTTTTTTGTAAAAAGAAAGACGGTATAAACAAAATTTTTATAGCCCACTTCGTTTCGAAGATACAGGGCGAAATTGAAAATATTGCATTTTGGGACCCCCTCGTATCTCCGTCAGATTTTTACTGTGAGCTGTCAATTTTTAGCTATAAATCACACCTGTGTTTTTTAACGGGACACCCTGTATATTTTTCTTTCGTTTGATTGTAAATTTTATAAGCTTTACAAAAATATATACAGAGTGTCCCGTTAAAAAAACATAATTTTGATTTATAGCTAAGAATTGACAGCTCACAGCAAAAATGTGACTAAGCCGTTGGATTCTACGTAAAAAACTGTATAAGAGCCAGTTTTTGGCTTTGCGATATGTTAAAGGATAACGAAGATACGAGGGGGTCCCAAAATGTAATATTTTCAATTTCGCCCTGTATCTCGGAAACGAAGCGGGCTATGAAAATGTTGTTTATACCATCTTTTTTTTCACAAAAAAGTAGCATAGTATTGCGAAAACCGCAACTCTCTATCTTTACTTGTAAGTGAGATACTCGGTAGTATCATCCAAAATGGGACACCCTGTACATAATTTTTTTTCACTACCAATCTTTCCTTATGTAATAGTATATTGTATGTTAAGAGCTGAAAGTGCACTTTTAGCTCGAAATATACATACTATTTTTTCGACGATTGAGCATATTATTAAAGGAAAATATCAAATTTCGTTTTATCGCAAAAATTAATTGACAATCAAGTTAACATTACTCGCGCAGTCTATGACATGTGACGCGATTATTTCCACAAATGACGGGCGTTGTCAAGGAAACATTCGGACTTGGCTACCTATTTTGTTCACGCGGAAACCCAAAACGCTCGGCGAGCGGCAAAAACATGAAAACGCACGCTCAGCGGCAAATGTCAACTTTCTGTTGTCAAATGACAGTGAGAAAAATCTACTTTCGATGTCAGTCGTCGAAAAAATAAATGATAATAGCGTAAAATTATAACATATTCTAAATTATAGTAGCTTATCTCGGGGCGTTGCTATAGTGCTGTGACGTTTTGTTTGACAGTTATAAACGCACTTTGAAAAATTCTTGGAAAAATGCATGAATACGATTGCGAGTGCTGTTTTGTGATTGTATTCTGATTAAAAATGGACAATAGTACCAGCGATATTGGTTTTCTTCATGTTAACCAAATTTTAGGCAAACTGCATATTTTATAATTTATGCAAAATTTAGGCTACGATTAGAAATGTGTACGAATTTAAAATTTTACAATTAATTGACACTGATAAAGTAATGCATATTTTGCACATTTAAACATTTCTTGCATATTTTAACAGTTGTGTGCTTATTATTGCATAAATCTATAATTTTTTGACAAAACCTTCCTAAGACTGCTTTCAGATATTCCAAAAGTAAAAAAATACGCGAAAGTGGTGTTTGCTGAAAATCTTCGAAAACAACAAGTAAATAATTATTTTCTTAGAAAAACTGGCCCAAATGTGTCTAATAAATTTGAATTACGCAATTTGAAACGCAAGAAATGACTCATTATGAATCTCTGTCATTAATCAACAGTTTAAAAAAAGTGTAAAAGGTAAAGTAAGATGTAAATGGTCAAATTTAAAAATATATACAGTAATGACTAACAACCCTGGCTATACTATCTTAAGAGGGGGCCGTCAGACACGATTAATAACAGATGGCGCCGTAAGCGAAAAGCAGACCTTTCTAATAATGTCATTATTTTAAATTTAAATGAATATCTAAGTTTGGAGGAAACACTAAAGCCATGAAGAAATACCTATAATGGCAATAACAAAGTTTCAATGCGAAATGGATTGTTTTAATACAGTAACTCATCGTCTGAAATCATAAAAATAAAAAAAAATAAAATCACCTACAAACATAATAATTTGTTATTGCCACTAGAAGGCTAACCACATCAATTACCTAAAATTTGAAATCAATCTATACAGTCTTTATTGAGAAAATGGAATTTTTGGGCAAATTATTGACAACTCCATGACCTCTACATGCCTTTGTGCATATAACGTTTCAGCTATTGCCACTGAGATGGCGCTGGCTATTATATGGATAGCTATACAGGTTACATAAAAATTTACACTTCCCATAACTTTTTTAATAACTGTAATAATTGCAATACAGATTTGATTTTTTTTATGTAATACAGTAAAATCTCTCATAAGCAGACACCTTCGGGACTGTAAAAAAGGGTCGGCATAATGGAGATGTCTGCTTATAGTAAAAAGTAAAAATTAAACCTACTAATAGCTAGTTGATAATTTGTTACATTTTTTGCTTGATTATTTCCTTCATACCTAAACTGGCCAATCATAAAGTCCGATTTTCTGTTGTTTATGGCATTACATAGTGAACAAAATCCTTGCTAAAACTTAGGGGCGATTAAAGCCCGCCAATTTGAAAAGGGTAATTTTGATTAGGATAATGGAATATCTGGCCTAGAACACTTTCCAAGTGATAGTAGCATCGAGTATGATGTATTTCACTAGTTTGACTTTCAGAACTAGGTACTTTCTAAAATATTGCTTGGTAGAAATTCATTTTCTGATGTTTTTGACGTTTACATTGACAAATATTTTAGAATTACTGAGCATCGCAGTGCTTCTTGTATTGCGTTATTATGGTAAACGAATACTAACAAACAAATTCATTTCGAGTCTGAAAATTGCAAAACGTCGCACCATTCACAATGAGTACCAGTAAAGATTTTTTGTAGTTCATTAATCGACAAAGCAATAAAAAATAGTGTCCCCGTCAATACAGGTACAACTAACAAATCAATATGGAGGCAATTCACAGCATTTGTGAAGAAAAAAAATATACTTTGCACCAGACTGCATCAATGGAATATATTACTACTGTATTGAAAAACTGGGGGTTCAAGGTGAAATTGTTGTGGGAGAACATGCAAGACCAGAATCTTCCTGACAATCATGAATTGTTTACTAAAATTGAAATAGCTTCATCTATTGTACAAACTTTACCAAAAATAATTAATACCTACTATTCCTTACTCAGGAAACTATATTCAAAATAAAATGTAAATATGCTATTTTGATTTAATTTAATCTCATTCAAGAAATAATCTTTAAATATAGGTACCCCTCATATAAGCCGTTCACGACCTTTTTGGGACAGAGTTGGCTATGATTTTTTCTTTTCATGTTGGACTAACTGATTCGATGATGTAGCGGATGCAACTTTTTTTTTCTGTCAGTGTCTGTTCGACATTTTCTTGCACCACATTGCCAGATTTAATATTTTAATATTCGTAAGAAAATAAATGATTTATCAAATGTGTAAAAATAATTTTAATTTCCGTCAAAGGAAAAGTCAAAATGCCCAAAATAATTTTGTTGCAACAAAAAATTTCCACTAAACGATGCTACTTCCAATTTAAGAAGGACAGACCACATTTAAAAGAAAGCGAGTCGATGTGGAGACTAGAGAATATCCGGCAACAATGTACCTATTCAGAAAATATAACCTTAAACTGAAAACAACCTAACCTAACACAAAAATTGTCAATTTCCATGAGGGAGTTTAGTTGCAACAGAGGTACTGCCAACAAAATTACTAGATGGTCATAGCCTCACCTGACCCAAAAAGATCGTGAACGGCTTATACAATTAATTCAATCTTATCAAAATTATGGAAAACTACATGTTAGCAAAATATTACTTTTGAGCAAATGTTTTCGTTATTAATTCAAAATAAAATCCCTCAACCTTAAATTTCCCTAACAACCAGCTTTGCATAATTTTAATTGATTAAATTCATAGTACTCGGGATATAACCTATAATTACCGATTTATTCTTCTTCGCTGATTCATACACGGAAACATACAAGCAAGAGATATAGTATCTGAATTCAAACCGACATTGAAGTTGTACCTATATAACTGTATTTTATTTAGATACATAATAATTGACAAAGTAGTTAGATAACTGCTCATTTATTTACAAAAAAGAACCAACAGGGTGTAAAACAATGTTAACAAAATAGTTAAAATACACTGAGTTTACAATAAACATATTGAACAATTTAAAAATACCTGGCTTTACAAATGAGCACAATTTATCATAAAACAACCGTTCCCTTTTTATTTTTAAACATTTGAGGAGTATTTTCATTATCATTACTTAAATGAAATTAATAAAATTGTCTATGATCTTTTTAATTTTTTTGCAACCAATATTTATACAACTCCGTTATTGCTGTCCACATAGAACTCAAAATAAGCCGATTTAACCCAAATTACCTATACACAAAAGTCCACCCCTGAAATGATGAAAAATGCTTTACCGCGTCTCTTGTATGAAATTAAAATAACAGGTAGGCTTTGAAAACATCATTTTTAAAGATTGACAGTAAATACAATGTGATTGAGGTCATCGTCCTGAGCCAAAGTGGTCTAGAATTTCCTCTTGACCTTGTACCTAAAAAAAGCTTAATAACATTTTAATTTCCTTATTTGAATAGATACTCACTTGATAATAATATGAATGATTCCTTTTCAAACGTATTATCGGTCCTTTCTTTTCTAAACAAATGCTACTTTGTTTCAAGTTTATCACCTCATCTATGGTAGTAGCTTCAAGATCACGGGCGGAATAGAAGCACTTGACTTCCAAAATTGCATCTTGTTCGACGATGCCTATAAAATGGTTCGAGTAGGTAAACTCAGTCAACATTTATAACATGGGTCCTTTAATAATGGGAATAGGAAAATAATATTTACCATCAGGAGATGCTCCTAGCAAACCATAATCTAAATCTACCCACAGGCCAGATTTCACTACTAGATTTGTTTCCTGCTGAAATTGTTCAATGGCAACTTGCTCTTTGGAAATGCCATACTCTGTAGCTTCTGCGTAAAAATTATTTTGGGTCAAACAACTTTTAACATTATGGCAAGGGGTACCTATGTGGCCGTCTCTTTATTATCCTTCCAAACATTGATGCTGTTAATCGTAATTGCCTTTCGCTTTTATAAATAGGATTTCCAAATTGCCCTACACAGTTTAGTTGAATATGGTCCCAACTCTACTACTGTGTTTCCAGTAACCGGACAAGGTTGCTTTGGAGTAGTGTCACATTCCACTCTTAATGGATCATTCTAAATTCTAAAATCAGAAATCACAGTAGAATATTAATTTACATACTTTGTTGTACTCTTACTGGCCATATTCCGAAGATGATGAGATGATATAACGCCATATTCCTTTTCCTGTAACTTTCTTAACTCCTGCTTCGTATGTCCTTAATTTCAGGTTTGGAGTTCTAAAACTGCAACAATGATCATACATAGATTCTATTCAATAGTTAATACCTGTTAAGCAACTTACAAAGAATTTCCATAATTACTGGTGATGTCATCAGTTTTATTGGGCCCTTCATAACTAATATTTTCTGTCAATAATCTTTGTGTGTATGTGATTTTATTTGATGATACAAACCAATCTAAAATTCTAACAATACCATGTTATAGCAACTAATGACACACAAAAATCACTTACTTATATTTCCACGCAACATCACTGCTACCAATAAAATCAACACTTATTCACTATTCACACGCACCGAAGGCTCGTTTGGTTTCAAATTGCGTTCGAAACTGCTGCACAGGCAGAAATCGTTTAGTAAACACAGACAGCAAAACAAACTTGTGTCTCCAGGCCCAAGTAATTCTCAAGTTGCAATTTCAAATAAGCAATGCGAAAGTGCCATCTGTTATCGTGTAGTGGCACCCACCTATCATACTGCAGATTTCAACATACTAGTAGAGCCAAAAATAAATATTCTTAATAATGAACATTACTGCCATCTTACGGCAATTTAATACGTCAAACTCTCCCACTCCTCTGACAGCCTGCTCTTAAATAATATAAGCTACTTTTTGAATTGCTAATTTTTTCAGGACCTTGATGTAGCTTATAAAATTTACAATCAAACGAAAGAAAAATATACAGGGTGTCCCGTTAAAAAACACAGGTTTGATTTATAGCTAAAAATTGACAGCTCACAGCAAAAATCTGACGGAGATACGAGGGGGGTCCCAAAATGCAATATTTTCAATTTCGCCCTGTATCTCAGAAACGAAGTGGGCTATAAAAATTTTGTTTATACCGTCTTTCTTTTTATAGTCAAATTTATACCCATTCGGAGTCACGTGATAATCTAGTAATTTTACGTATGTCGATTCTTAAAAATGCAATTTTAGGGAAATAAATGACATTCCGTTTTGTAGGTTATCCTGACATATGCCAATTTCTAAAACAAGGTTGCTACGGGTTTATTCTCTTATATGAAATCAAACTGAATTTACAGGTTAAAGAAAACATAACATGTCGTAAAATGTAAATATAATAAAGATATGTCAGCTGCTACATTAAAAACCTGCTGCGTATAGCAAATTTTAAGTCAATTTCTGTGCATGCATATTCTGTTATAGAACATTGCCATTTGAAGCCTATTTCCTTGCACAATCTATTTAGGGAAGAAACTGAATGTGAAAAATCTCCAGATTCTTCAACCAAGCATTTTTTAGATTTTTTACGGTTACAAATTCTTTAGCTACATACATTTTATATACAGTGTCTTGACTGCTTCGTCGACTTCCGTTTTTGCATTCTTCACTTTCTGGCTCATATTTTCGGTAAATTGTGCTCTCCGAGATATTTAACGCAAGAGAAACACGGCGAACAGCGTTGGAGGGTGAAACTGTTGATTTACTATTATTAATATTGTACTCTTCATAAAAAAAACGCATAATATTCAAATTAATTGTTGTGACTGCTCGTTATACCGCATGTCCGATGGTTTCTTTTAATTTCCAGTTTTCGGCTCAACAATTTTAGGTTTTATTACCCTTATCTAAATAACTTACACGAAAAATATAATCTGACAGATTAGAAACGTCAAATTTTTAAAATTAATTTTATGAATCGACATGCCTTTTTTTCAAATTTCTTCCATTTCATCTATTTTACTAAAGATGAACAGAGACAGACAAAAGTCACGTGACTCCGAATGGGTATAATTTTGACTATACAAAAAAGTAGGAGAGTATTGCAAAAACCACAACTCTCTATCTTTACTCGTAACTGAGATACCCTGTAATATCATCGAAAATGGGACACCCTGTACTTTACACAGGATGTAGGAAGATTTACACTACCTCGAACCTTGCTACCCTCGTTCGCTTCGCTCACTCAGGCATCAAACGGTCCTCGACCGTGTAAATCTTACGTTTTTAAATTCTGCATAAAGTAAATGAAATGACATATGCACTTGAATATTTCGAAAATTGTCTGCATATTTTTACAAAACAGGGTGCATATTTTGATAGTACTGCACTGCATATAATCCGGTCTCTAGTTATAATAAATGCAGGATGTAAATAATTTACTTCTCTAGGGAAGTAAGTAGTACATTGTCATGGAAACAGTAACAATTTTTGTAAATGTTTCCTACATCCCTAAAATGTGACAGTGTAAAGCCTATGTCACACCATCAGTTAGTTTGACAAACTAAACTGATCAGTGTGTTTTAATGACGTCACAAACAAAAAGTTTGAAAGAACATTCAAGCTTGGTTGTCACACTATACGTCGAGTTTGGTCAAACATTGAGGTTAATTGGATCCTTTTGTACGTGTGTTCAACTGAGGTATTGTCAAGTTGTTTACATTTATTGTTCTGCATTTTTGTTTAAAATGTTATTTTTACTTTTTAAAAATTAATAAGAAAAGAATAATCGCATTATCACTGGCAGGGTTAGCAGGGTTAATCCAAAAAGTGCAAAAAAGCGAAATAGAACAAAGTTATGGTCAAAACATTGTTGGAGGGTGCTAACCATGTTAAGAAATTAATTACAATTGTTAATTAAATATAGGAACACGAGGTTACTACGTTGAACACACAGCTTAAAGTAAAACGAAGGTTTATTTGAATACAAAAAATTCCAAGGATCCGTATATTTCGCGCATTTTTGTTAAATTCAACTTTTAAGAAAAGAACTTGAATCAAACAAATTGATGGAAATAGAGACGCCTTTAAAATTAGAAAAGTTTGACCAAACTACAACAGTGACGTCATTAAAACAGCCTGATCAGTTTAGTTTGTCAAACTAACTGATGGTGTGACATAGGTTTAAGGATCACTTGCAAATAAGGTAGTGAAAAAAAGCTTTTGCCGATCCCTGTTTTTACCGATCCCCGATGCCTGTTTTCTGATCTTATCCGGCAAAACGTTACTTATGGGCGAGAAATTCTCCAGAAACTATATATTTTTTATTTTGTGTTTAGAATAACTCCATTCTAGCACCCAAATGACGTCATTTGAGTGTTAGAATAAGTCGCTATGCAGTGACGTCATTTGGGTGCTAGAATGGAGTTATTCTAAACGCAAAATAGGTTTTTTAAAATTTTTTATTTATAGAATGGTGTAAGCGGAAGATCCTTTAAGCACTTATTTGTTCCTCAACTCGCCGCTATGCCGCTCGTTTCGGAATTTCAAATTCGTGCTTGAATAGATGTCTTCTGCAACTTGTATTTTAATATATAATCCATTCAGGAAACTACCGTGACGTAAAAGTCACTATCAGTTGGTTAACATGAAAATCGCTAGTAGGGTGTTAGCGATTTTTGCATTTTATGTTGGGGCCATTTTTAATTTAAATTTCAAGTTTTTGTTTTTTTATTTTCACATTGACATTTAAATTATTGAAGTACATTTTGATTAATTTGGTTGCATATATAATATAAGATTACTTACTAAAGTTATTAATAAACTAGTGAATCACCCGGGCTACGCTTCGGTTCGCTAATTTAAGAGATATTCACATATAATCTCATAAGAGCATTAATTCTTTCCGGAAATTTTTTTGAGTGCGTTCCAACAACGTCGTATTAATTTGCCTGAGCGGGACGCGAGGGCAAATTAGGACGTTGTTGAATGCACGAAAAATAATTTCCGGATATGAATTAATGCTCGAATGCAGATTCGGTAAGAAAATCGTAACGACACAAACCCTAAAAAGAAGTAATGTCTACCTACAAAAAATTTCCAAGAAATTTTTTTGTTGTCTTGGATACGGCTCGTGAACTAGTTTTTCTATTGGTCATTAATGAGTGTCGTACGATTTTCACATATAATCTCATAAGAGCATTAATTCTTTCCGGAAATTTTTTTGAGTGCGTTCCAACAACGTCGTATTAATTTGCCCGAGCGGAACGCGAGGGCAAATTAGGACGTTGTTGAATGCACGAAAAATAATTTCCGGATATGAATTAATGCTCGAATGCAGATTCGGTAAGAAAATCGTAACGATACAAGCCCTCAAAGTTAGGCTGATCTACCTACAAAAAATTTCCAAGAAATTTTTTTGTTGTCTTGGATACGGCTCGTGAACTAATTTTTCTATTGGTCATTGATGAGTGTCGTACGATTTTCATTAATATTAATTTAAAAAAAAAATGCATCGGCCGGGAATGGAGTCTGGGCCGTCCACATAGCAGGCGAGCATTCTACCTATGAACCAACGATGCTTCGTTGAATAAGGCGCTGCTATAATGGTATATGAACATTAAGGGTTCGCTAATTACACAATTTAATTAAAACTTTACTTTTTCGTACTTTTTTGAAAATAAAAACCGGCCTACGATCTAAGTCTAAAAATTTGCAAAATTTTAAGCTATCATACAATTGAATCGGTCCAGTATCTTCGGAGGAGATAGCGAACAAACATACATACAAAGAGATCAACGATTTTATGTAGTAGATCATGCTTTTAAGTTGTTTCGCTGAAACTACGATTCATATTTAAGTTTAGCAAAATAACAAATAATTTGTCATAACTTTACTTACAAGTTTGACGCTACTGACCGTTAAGTACAATCAGCTGAATTAGTAGTTACTTAGTACTTATTAAGTACACTCAGAATTTTGCATTTGACACTGTCAATGTCACGGGAGTTTCCTAAATGGTCGGACGTAAAAAATGTCGTTACGGATCTGTAATTTACGTTGCACAGAGAAGTGACATTGAACGATCTTACATTGAAATGTAAAATGTCCTTCCGTATTAGTCAACTAACTGTTATCTTTTTCTGATAAATATTACGTAATGTTTTCTATTCAAGCTGTAAAACCAATTCGATAAGATTGTTAACCATAACATTATCATGTTCATCATGATTTTGCAGTAAAATATAACAAAGTTCAAAGTGCTGCCAAATTCGATATTGTCTGTGACTGGGCATGTAGGAGTGATTATTTTTAGATTATTGATAAAACTATAATCATATCTCACCTATCATACAAAATTTTGAATACTCACCTGTACTCTCCACCTGTCACTCTTGCCAACAGTGTCAACCAGTTCGCGCGTTCTGTTGTTCGCGTTTTGCGGTGTTAATAATAATGGGGCCGGTTGGTGAACCTCAAATACAAATTAAAGAAGAAACTCGAATTCCTAAATATGGTATGAAACGAGACTTAAATCATACTTACCCGGAAAAATGGACACAATCGGGTATTCCAAAACTGAAACAATTATGGGCTATATTTCCTCTTGTAATTAGGTATTGGTTAATTATATTATCCATTTGTGGAAATGGTCAAAGCAATGTTTTGATTTTCAGGTACATTATATATTATATAAAATTTTGGTGGCAGGGACGAGTTCCCATAATGGATTACCTCAAATCGTTGGATGGGAAGCAAATCTATGGTATGTTGATTTGAAGAGGTTATATTTTACTACTGTGAGCCCTTTGCAGGGGTTCCCCTCGGTGGTATCGGCGGTGGAAGCATTGGACGTGGATATCGAGGTGAATTTTGTAGATACCAACTAAAACCGGGTGTATATGAATATAAGACGGTAGATGCCAATCAGTTTATTATTACAATTAAGGACGCAGCAGGGACAACGATCTTTCAAAGTGTGTTGTCAGCATATAAGTAAGTAGTGCGGATATTTGCTTTTGCATTTTGGTATAGATACTATTGTTGAGTGTAGAATGTGTTCAGTGTATATAACAATTGAATGAATCACTGAAACTACTGAACGAACACCAAATGTCATTATCTGACCTGTTCGGTTACTAGAGTCCATTTACTTGACATCTGCACTGTCAAACTGACATTATGTTGGCACCACTGCTATTTTTCACATTTTAACAATTAAATTACTGTACAGTCGAATAAAAAACACATTATTTTTGAGGTATAGTCAAGACATTTTTTTAAATTTTGACACTGACAGTGCAGATGTCAAGTAAATAGACTAGTTTCAGGCATGCTTCGAATACCGCCACTTACCTGTAAACATTTTTCTGCAGGATACTGTAGATACGAATTTGAATTTGGTTAACGGATAACGGCTGTCAATTTTACCTAGTAGTTCTACTCGTAGTTATATTTGGGCAATTGCGTTCACAATTTTGATTTCTAATTTAAATTTGTATTTATTTTATGTTTGTGTTATTATTTATTTTTGTTGCTCTTTGTGTTTTTGGTACCGCCATATTATTATGTGGCTTTTTAATTGTTGTTCTAAATGAAAAGAATGCCCAAAAAAAATCTGGTGTGATACACTCATACAACTTCCTTTTACAGTGATCTTATAATTAGCCAAATCAGCATTTGTTAACAATTTTTCAAAAATTGCCAATTCTACAAATAGAGCGTTAGTTCAAGAGACAAATTTTCTCTAAAATTTTAAGCTGAATTCAAAAATGTAATAATATGCCGGGTGTTCTATTTAAAATTGGAGTTAATAAAAAAAATAAGAAAGAAAAACAAAAGAATCCCATTTTAGAGGTATTCAACTGGAAAATCATCTACCTCACATCAATACACATTAAAAATGTAATAAAACTGTAAAGTTTGAAAAAATCATTGGAGCTGTTTTTGAAAAACTCGAAAAAAACCAAAAAAAATACAAGAGTAAACACCATACTGCCGATTTTATTCAAAAGCTTGCTGTCGCATCTAGATAGTACACAAAACTGACTTATGAAGTTTTGACGCCGTACCTCTTTTCATTTTTGAGATATTCTGTTCACAGACAGACAGGCACACCAATGAACAAAAACATGTTTTTTGGGTTCAGGGGACTCTTTAACGTGAAGATCTGTTGAAAACTCAATTTCGAATTTGTGGGGTGAATCCAATGCTTCCTTGATTGTAAAAGGAAGTAAAAAAGAAATTGGACTTAGCTGCCTTAGTTTCTGAGTTAAGCCCAAAAACAGAAATTTGTGTTTTTCGTTTTGTTTTGCTATATGTTGATTATTACACTTGTTAAAGAGGAGTTCAAATAGGATTTTAGATTTTCATTTGTTTTCTTAATTTCAGGGTTGGCATGATTTTCCCCAGCCCGAAAAAACCCAGTGGGTTTTTTCGGGTAAAACCCACCTGAAAAAACTCGCGGGTTTTAGATAAATACTTGCATTTATTTTTCTGCCGTTTACAGAACACTTAAGTTTACGTATTTACATCTTCTTATTAACTAACTTAATTCTAAGTCCATTCTGACCAAGAAAGCTCGGTGGGCGTTTACAAAGTTCCCAATAACCTATCAGAGCTGGTCTAAATTATGAACTTTTGGCATTACATGCGGACGTGACAGTTCATAATAGTTCTATGAATTTTTACAAGCTTGAGGATTTCCCACGGTGAAATGTGGCCTGCTCGGACCCTTCGCAAGATTTACAATTCTACTAAAAGCATTTGGTCCCAGCTGCAAATAATTTTTATGATCGAGTTGCAACCGTTGCTTCTTCTAATCACGTACCGGTCATATACATCACTCAATATTTCGGTTTATGAAGTAAACCCGGCATAAACTTACTCTAATCTATTCGTGAGTTTGGAATATCTCCAGCTTCCCAAACGAAAGGCACGTTTCTAAACATCCGCTTGTTGTAATTTAAATATGACATTTTTCCTACGAATTTTACCTTAAAATATTATACAGATGGCTTACAGCTAACTAAAGTACACTATATTCCTACATAGTTTATTTAATTAAAGAACGCAAATCGTAACAGTTGCCCCCGGATTAAAATAGTCTTTGGGGTTTAAATCTATCGATTTTTACACCACAAGACGTTCTTCTTTCGCACTTAAGCAATACCAGTCATAAATCTCAGAACTATATGGTCTCGTCATGCTTACTCTAATTTAACTAGAACTTACGTGAATTAACATCAGTTATCTGGTGTAATTGTCAGTACTACTTTGGTTCTCGGTGACTTAACTAAACAAAGTACCTAGATAAGGAATCCACGTTTCCGCATTTCTTTCCCGGTTTATAGAGAACAGCGAAATTTAACATTTGTAAAATTAATGACCACCGCAGTAATGTTCCATTCTTATTGCTCATCTGCCGTAACCAGGTCAAAGGACAGTGATCCGTTTCTACGGTAAAATGGCTCAGAAACAAATAAGGTTTTAATTTTCCGACTGCCCAGACTAAAGCTGCACATTCGAGTTCACTTGCGCTATAAGCTTGCTCCCTATCCGTGAGTTTTTTGCTCAGATACAGTACCGGATGCTCTTCTTGATTTGCATCTCGTTGCGATAAAGTCACCCCCATTCTTCGCTTCGAACAATCGGTTTGTACTATAAATTCGCGGGAATAATCTGGAGCTCTCAACACCTTACCGCTCATTAATTCGTTCTTCAATCTTTGGAATGCAACTTCTTTCTGATCATCCCATTCTACTCTTGTTTTCGCATTTTTCCGTAATGCGTCTGTAAGTGGACTAGCTATGTCTGCATAGTTCGGGACATAATGATTATAATACCCAGTGATCCCGAGAAATGCTCGAATATCCCGTTTGGTTTGGGGACGTTGAAACTCCTGTATGGCCGCTACCTTTACCTCCGACGGTTGTCTAAATCCCTGACCTATTTTATGTCCCAGATATATCACCTCGGCTTTTCCCCACTCACACTTCTTAGCCTTTATCGTTAGGCCTGCTTGATGCATTGCCTTGAATACCGCACGTAGATGTTCTAAATGCTCCTCCCAAGTCATCGAATGTACCGCCACATCGTCCAAAAATGGTTCTGCGAAATCGTCCATTCCCTCCAATATGGTGTCCATTAGCCGCTGAAACGAAAATGGAGCAGATTGCAGCCCGAACGCTAACGTCACTGGTTCAAAAACTCCACGATGCGTTATGAAAGCAGCGTATTTACTTGCTCTTTCAGTCATCCCTATTTGCCAGTAGGCTCTTACTACATCGATTAGAGTCAGGTATCTGGCCTTGCTGCATTTTTCCACACATGCTTCTATATTAGGAACAGGATGTTGCTGTGGCACCGTAATAGCATTTAACGCTCTGTAGTCGATCACAGGCCTTGGATCCTTCCCTTCAGCCTCCACAATCATCATAGGCGATGAATACTCGCTGTTACTGGGCCTAATTACTCCCAATTTTAACATTTTATCGATTTCTTTGTCGATAATCTCGCGTACCCTCTGTGAGTGTGAATACGCTCGAGTTCGGATAATTTTTTTCTCCTTGAGAGCAATATCGTGTTCCACTAAGTTGGTTCTTCCGGGTCGATTTGAAAATAACCCTGGAAATTCTTGGATTAATTCCTCCAAGCTTTTCATTTGGATTTCCGTGAGTTTTCCTACCCCTTTGGCTTGTTTCAACACTTCCGAAGCACTTAAGATTTCGGTGTCTTCTATTTCCAGTTCTGGAAGATCGAGTTCTGCTCCTTCTTCCCCAGGTTGTTTGATTACTATCGCTATGACTTCAGCCTTTTCAAAATAAGGTTTCAACAAATTGACGTGGACAAGAGTTTGTTTACGTTTTCCCGAAATTTCTTTAATTATATAATTAGTATCGGAAATTTTCTCCACAATTTCTTTGGGTCCAGTCCATTGCATCTGCAATTTGTTGGTCCTGGCTTGCTGATATAACATAACCTTCTCGCCAACCTCGTAATATGAAGCCTTCGCCTTCAGATCATAATAACCTTTTGATTTGGTTTGCGCTTCCAAAGTCGCCGTTTTCGCGATTTCCTGCATTTGCCTTAGCCTATCGAGTAACTTTAATATGTACACTACTACCGGTTCGTTGGTTTCCTTTCCAACCCACAACTCCTTGATCATGTTTAATGGAGATCTAATCTGACGTCCATACACCAATTCTGCGGGACTAAATCCGTGTGCCGCGTGCGGTGCACATCTCAAAGCGAAAAGCGCTTGATTGATATATTCATCCCACTCATTTCCGTTTTCGTAACACAATGCTCTTAGGATTCGCTTGTATACGCCGTGGAATCGTTCTACTGCGTTTGATTGCGGATGATATGCTGAACTGTGTATGATTTTTATACCACATCGGTCAAGAAATTCGGTCGTTAGAGTGCTGGTAAATACAGTGCCCAAATCCATCTGGATTTCGGATGGAAATCCTACTCGTGAAAATATATTTAATAACCCTTTTACCACCGCTTCAGAATCTGCTACTTTCAATGGGATCGCGTCAGGAAATTTTGTGGCACTACAAATTAGCGTTAGTAGATATCTGTTTCCCTTCTCGGTTTTCGCTAAAGGTCCTACAATATCCACATTTACTCGCTTATACGGTTTGGTGATTACTGGCACTCTACACATTGGAGCTTTTTTTCTATCAGTGGACTTCCCTACGCGCATGCAAACGTCACAGCACTTGATTTTGTTTTTCACGTCTCGTCCCATCTGATTCCACCAATAATTCTGCTTGATCCTGTCAATGGTTTTGTTACAACCCAAGTGTCCCATCCACATGTTATCATGTGCGATATCTAGCAACTTGCTTTGTAATTTTTCTGGCACCATCACTTGCTCAAAGCTCCGACCCAATTTGTCAGTAATTCTCCTGTGCAGTATTCCATAAGCAATGTAGAATTTTGCTCCATTGTTCTCCTTCTTTGATTCTGCCATCTCAAAATACTCCTTTAATTTTGGATCTTCTAATTGCAGCATTCTTAAGGTTGTCGGTGTAAGTTTTGTTATGTCCGAGTAGTCGATATCCGATTTAGGTATTGAAAATTGTTCGTCATTTTCCAGGCTCGGTGATTTATACCAAATCTCCTTTTCCGCTTCTTCTCCCGGTTCGTCGGAATCTTTTCCGTCTTCTGAACTCTTTACTTCGGCATTCGTTTCTTTATTTTCATCGTGAACCTTTTCCTTTTCCATTATAGCCTTCGCCTGCGCTCTCGTTAATGCGAGCACTTGTTGAATTACCACATCATTTTCCTTCGGCAGCATCTCCCACGTTCTATTCGATAGCAGATACGTATAATCTCGAGGCAAATGATTCGCTACAGCTGCTTCGGTTTCCACCTGAATTTCTGGCAAATTTAATTTTACCTTCGCAACTGGTAACGCCACACATTCTTCATTCAGGAGTCCTTGCACATATACATATTTCCCTGTATAATCGGCTCCTTTGATTAAATTTGTGTGCACGATATCATAGCTGGCTCCGCTATCTCGTAGTAATTTTGCTTCCACTCCATTTACTTTCGCTATTATGGTATAAGGTTCTAGCAGACCTTCCTCGTTCTTGCTCTGGCCTATCGTTGCTAAAACGACTTGTGTTTTGGGACATTCCGGTGAACCTTTATAGTGACCTACCGCACCACCTCCAAAGCACTTCCCCGGTCTTCGTCTGTCGAAACTGCGTTTGTCCAAGTTTTCCTTGACAACACTTTCCGTTTGCAACTGACTTTTCCCTAAGTCATTTTTCAAGTTCGACGTCGTTGGCTTAGTTTCGAACTTATTTTTCGATGTCTTGAAGTTTCCATTATATTGCCGTTCTGTACCTGGTCCTCTTTTGGTGACGTATGCGTCTGCATGCTCTGCAGCTTCCTCCATCGTCTTGGACTTGTTTCGGTCCTCCACCCAGAATTTCATCTCTCCTGGCAACGAACTATAAAATTTCTCCAAGCACATCAGTTGAGTTAGCTTGTCGAAGTTTCCTTCCGCTTCTTCGCTCTTGATCCATTCCTGGAAATTGGTTTTTAGTTGGTATGCAAATTCTGCATAACTCTGGTCAGTTTTCCGTTTCCCGTACCGAAATTTCGTTCTAAAAACTTCTGCTGTTAGCTGATATTTCTTGAGCAGACTAGCCCTGACTTTGTCGTAATCTTTGCTGTCCTCTTCTGTTAATCGAGCCACGACCTCATTCGCTGTTGGTGACAACACACTCGTCAATCGAATTGGCCACGATTCCTTGGAGAAGTTCAATTGCACACAAACCCGCTCGAAATTCGTTAAATACAATACCATGTCACCGTCATCCTTGAAAGGTTGCAATTGCTTTGTCATATTCAAGGACATATTCCTAATTGCATTGACATCATGTACATTATTTCCATTTGCCATTTGAGCTTGGTCCTGAGCAATTTTCACTTGAGCATCTAATCTAGCTACCTCCAATCTTTCTTCTCGCTCCCTTTCAGCTAATTCTAATTTTTCTTTTCGTTCCCTTTCAGCTAATTCTTCCCACTTGTCCTTCCGAGGGTTTTCCTCCCAGGCACCTAATTCTACTTTAATATCCTCTACCGAATGTTGAGCCTTAATCAATTCTTCTATGATCTCTGCCTTTTTCTTTTTCTCCGGTAATTCCAACAGATTAGCAACGTATTTTAATTCGTTCACCGAAAAAATACTGTATTCGGAAACCATTGTTTCTTTTAAATGAAACACTTGATAAAAATTTAAATTCTGTAAACCAGGAATTTTGCGTAACCCGTAAATTACCTATCGCTGCTGTAAAAACTTAACTAGTTCACAACCCGTCGAAAATTTACTATTACTGACAACTACGAGCAATACCTGATCCTATTATTTCAAAAAAATATATACACAACCTTACTAAATCGCATAATAAGACCATATAATTCGGAAACAAACAACAAGTATTACTTACCCACAACTGCAATATTCTGCTTTCCCCGCTGTGCTGTCGTCTTATTCCCACAGATCTGGACGCGCCGCCTCCCTGTTCTGAAGCCGCTTTCCTGACTTTTTTTTCTCTGGAGTTTCCGCCGTCACTCACTTCGACACTTTTACAGGCTTTCACTGCACTACACTGGTTTTTTTTCGTTGTCAATTTTTCTGACGTTCCCAGAATGCTGCCTCGCCGCCCCTTCGAGTGACTGCCCTCCTGTTGTCTGGCCACCTCCACGGATTCCTTGCCGTCACCTCCTCGACGCTTGCTGGTTTTCCAACGTTTCCACTCTTACGTGACGCCGTCCCCAGTCCTCTACGCCGTTCCCGGATTGACCGCTCCCGTTGGACCACGGAATTTCCTGCATTCACTCCTCGGCGCTCCTGGATTTTACCTATGCCGCTTCCCGGAATGACCACTTCCGTTTTACCGCCTCAATTTATTAGATGCTTTTTCCCGTCCTATTCACGTGCTTCCCCTTGTATATTTTAACGCTTGCACTTGGACCGACTTTGAAACAAAAGAAATCTTCTGTCGTGCGATTTAAATAAGTTATAAATCACACCGCTTGATCACCACTATCGCGAGACGCCTAAAGTCGGGGTGACTGGCAAACCTTTTAATTAAAATACACTCGGACACGAAGACCAAAGCTACTGTTGCGAGATTTATAAGAACACTTAAGTAGATACAAATACTTGCATTTATTTTTCTGCCGTTTACAGAACACTTAAGTTTACGTATTTACATCTTCTTATTAACTAACTTAATTCTAAGTCCATTCTGACCAAGAAAGCTCGGTGGGCGTTTACAAAGTTCCCAATAACCTATCAGAGCTGGTCTAAATTATGAACTTTTGGCATTACATGCGGACGTGACAGTTCATAATAGTTCTATGAATTTTTACAAGCTTGAGGATTTCCCACGGTGAAATGTGGCCTGCTCGGACCCTTCGCAAGATTTACAATTCTACTAAAAGCATTTGGTCCCAGCTGCAAATAATTTTTATGATCGAGTTGCAACCGTTGCTTCTTCTAATCACGTACCGGTCATATACATCACTCAATATTTCGGTTTATGAAGTAAACCCGGCATAACTTACTCTAATCTATTCGTGAGTTTGGAATATCTCCAGCTTCCCAAACGAAAGGCACGTTTCTAAACATCCGCTTGTTGTAATTTAAATATGACATTTTTCCTACGAATTTTACCTTAAATATTATACAAATGGCTTACAGCTAACTAAAGTACACTATATTCCTACATAGTTCATTTAATTAAAGAACGCAAATCGTAACAAGCTGTTAAGTGGTATAAAGTCTTCCATTAATAATAATTTCATATTTTTTTTCAAACTAGTGATTTTTGCAGTTTCGAAGTGATGTCTGTGAGTCTGTCTGTCATCTAATGGATTAGCCTGAAAATTTATACATCGTTTCTAATATAAATTGAGAGGGCCTATTGATTTTTGGTTAAAATGAGGCAATTGGAACTGGCACGTTACTCTTGTTTCTTTCCGTTTTGTGGGGAAATTGTATAATTGTTTAATAAAATTAAATTTTATAGAACAGGATCATATGTTATGCAAATATTTACAATTTTCGTTTGAACAGTTGTTTTGTAGAAAGTATCTATAGTTTTTGGAAAAATTGCATTTTTACACAGATTTCCTTGGGTCCAAAAATTAATAATAGAATATATAATTTTTTATTCACAACCATATATGTAATAAGGTCATTAGTGCCTTTTAAAAAGTTGGAAAATGAGCCATTATAAACGTCTACTTCCCACTCCGGGCGGGAAGTAGTCATTTCCCGGCCGCTGTCACGGCAACAAATTTTATCTGCATTGTATTATTATTAGCTTAACGGCAGTTTTGAAAAACTATCAAATCTATTTTTACAATTCCCGTTTACCATAAAGTGGTTGTGAATAAAATAGTATACATACCACGGTGAAAAGTGTTATTTATGTCTCGATATAAAGTGAGATTTTCCCAAAAATAATGGGAATAATATTTTTTATAAACTGTTTTAATATTAGGTAATTAACTATAACTTTTGCTAGTTTTTATAGGAAGTGTCGATTTCGAAAAAGTCACAAAATTAAAATTTTACAACCAGTAAAAGAAAGTTGTGTGACACATCTAATTTTCCAAAGTGGCAATTCATTGAATTAGGGAATCCCCTTGAAGGAAGTTGCTCAGTATCAATTGACAGTGGAAACCCCTTACTGTAGAACATAATTTGATAAACCTATTTTTTTACAAATTACCTAAATATCTTCGTTTCACCTAAAAATAAAAATATTAATTCAGATTTTTACATAGGACACCTAAATTCAAAAAACAGTTAATTTATCTAAAACCCGAAAAAAACCAATAAAACCCGAAAAAACACAGTGGGCAGATAATTTCTGAAAAAACCCGGGTTTTTGCCAACCCTGCTTAATTTTCAAGATATTGATTTAACTTTCTTATTTTAAGTACACATCAAGGATGACTATGGCACCATTAAAAATAGCCTATTTTTCTCTTTTCATTGATATAGGGTTTGCTACACTTATTTTCACGAATAACTAAGGTATATTAAAAAGACGTTTTTCTTTATAGTAGGCCTTGATTGTTTAAACGGAAAAAAAAAATCTTTCTCACATGTATCGGTAATTAATGAAGTTAAGTGTAGCAAACCTTATATGTATCATTGAAAAGAGGAAGCCTTTTGTAATAATGCCATAGACCCATAGCCATCCTTGATGTGCATTTAAAATAAGCAATTTAGTATCAAAATCCAAGGTGACTTGGTTAATTTATTTTTTGAATATTCTTCTTTTCCGTTCCCTTTTGCCCTATAGCAGCGGTCGGCAACCTTTTGGCAGGCAAGGGCCACATAGTGGCAAAATGAAGTGAAGGCGGGCCGCACTTATTCATAATTTTGATACTAGGTTTACTATGTATGTCGGGGTGATATTAAAAATGCGAAAATATTGCATTTAAATTTTATTAATACGCAGGAACAATGACAAAAAAGTTAGGAAAAATAATAAAAATACGATAACTATGTACAAAGTTGCGGGTTGCCGACCGCTGCCCTATAGCATCAGGTCTGTGATCCACTTTCAGAATCTGTCACGGTTGGCTGCCATTCTTTTCACATCTCTTACACCTGTATGCATAGTCGTTTGACAGCGGCTCGCCGGAGTTTCGTTATGAATAGTATGTTGGTGGCACTGTACGTCTATGTCAAATTCGAGGTTATCAGGTTAGGTTTATCGTCACTTTTGACAGAAACTGACACAAAATCTAACCTGCTAACCTCGAATTTGACATAGACGTACAGTGCCGCCAACATACTATTCATAACGAAACTCTGGCGAGACGTTGGCGAACGACTATGCATATGGGTGTGAGTCTTTTTCCTCTCCTTTCTAGGATTTGCTCACACGTTTCTCGTGGCCGTCCTCTGCTACGTGTTTTCTGTGGTCTTGCCTCTACTAGCCCAGGCTCATAATAGTTCGGCCGGCACACATTTTTGAGTAGGTGCTTTAATATAATGCGAAATCTATACAAATGGTGAAACATTTCAACTAAACTATTACAACTACAATTAGTGTTGTGCCTTTGACCGGTCAACAACTTTTTGGTCAATTGACCGCTCATTTGACCATTTTAATTTTTTTAATTAACCTTTTTTTAATCAATTGTATTGATAGCTCTGTAAGTAAAGCACAACTGAAACTGAAGACTCTAATGCTGAATTTACAATTTGCACAAAGGGGTACTTCCCCAAGAAACATTGGTCGCTGTGTGAATCCCCTCGCGAAATATGTAAATCCCCTGCATTTTTGCAATTTCAGTAAATGTTTGATTAGTTACAGGCTTACAGCCAATAATAAAGACCTTCTACAAAAAAAACCGTTGATTGATAGTGTAATTTAATATAAGCAATTTTAAGGCTAAAAGAGCATTTGACAGTAAATTTGACCACACAGTTTTTGACCGTGGTCAAATTGACCGGTCAATTGACTGGTCAATTGACCAAGGCACAACACTAACTACAATAAAATATAGACTTTTAACTTATAAAAATTGAAAACTATATTTAATTTACATAACGGATAATCTTTGTATAACAAGGAATGTGGCTCAACTGATGGGTCAAAATAGTTCGGCCTGATTTTAATATTGGGTTACATGGTCTTTATTAGCAATAACCGCCTTAATTCTGCTAGGCATTGTGTTTACAAGTCTTGCACACTCTTCTAGTGAAACATTATTCCATATGTTCTGCAAGGTAGCTCTTAATTCAGGTACTGCACTTGCTGGATTTTTCCGCAGTTGTTTCTTCATGTTATGCCAAAGTGTCTCGATTGGAGACAAGTCTGGACTAGAAGATGTCCATTTTAGTAGTGGAATGTTAGGGTAAGGCCATGCTTGCGTTTTAGTCGCTGCGACATGATCGTCGTAACAAGGTCGCAGACATATAAAATTTTCTGTCCAGGCCATATTATAATACTGCATAAGAAACAATCTGTCCTGACGCTGGCAAAACGCTCTTCACAGCGTTTTCAAAATTGGTCGCTGTCGCGGGCAGCAAACGTGGCCACCTACACTAGAATCCATAGAACACACCATTGCTACCTGGTCGCGGCGGTCGTGTCGCAGCGACTAAAACGCAAGCATGGCCTTACCCTTATGGTCCTGGAACCACGTACGAATAATTTTTGCCTAATGGCACGGTGCACCGTCCTGTTGGAACATAAAGTCACCGTCATTTGTTGCGCATTGTGCAATTGATGGTAAGAAGCTTTCTTCCAGAATCCCTTTGTACTTCTGCGCATTAACTGTTCCATCGATAAAATGTAATTTACCTACACCTTTTGCCGACATACAACCCCATATCATGGCTGATGCTGAGAACTTTACTTTTCTTATTAGACAATCATTATGATATGCCTCAGGGGATGTCCGCAATACTCTTTTGCGAGAATCACCTATGCAAACATCAAATTTGGACTCAGCACTCCAAATTATACTTTCCCATTGTCTTTGAGTCCAATTTTGGTGTTCCCTAGCCCATTTCAGTCTATTACGTTTTTGTAATGTCGTCAATAATGGCTTTTCTTTTCCCTGTCAGAAAAATAGTATGTTGCCAACAATTTTCACCCAAAAAAAGGATAACTGTTACCTTATACAATTTGTATCCTCTTCTTCTGATAACTCTCTTTGTTTCAGACAACGAAATGTCCTTGCCTATACTTTCCCTCCACAAAACAGTTATTTCTTCGGTATTGGACCGTCTATTAGTTTTTACAATTCTACGTAAAGCTCTCCTATTTGCTTCCGTAATTGTAGATGGTCGGCCGGTTTTGGTTTTTTGGTCAACTCCATCAGTTGATTTATACAAATTGATAATATCTTGAACAGTAGAACGCGGTACTGAGTGCGAAACTGAAATGCGACGTGCATAAATGCTGTTTTTATAAGCAGTAACGATTGACAAGCTCAAATCGTTACTTAAAGGCTTACCACTAGGCATTATGCTTTAAAAATAAATAATAACTAATACTGACAGCTGCCTTGTTCATTTGTTCAGTGAGTGTTTTGTTTTTACTAATAGGCCCGATTTCATGGCAATTATGATAAGCGGCCGAACTATTTTGACCCATCAGTTGAGCCACATTCCTTGTTATACAAAGATTATCCGTTATGTAAATTAAATATAGTTTTTAATTTTTATAAGTTGAAAGTCTATATTTTATTGTAGTTTGTAATAGTTTTGTTGAAATGTTTCACCATTTGTATATATTTCGCATTATATTAAAGCACCTACTCAAAAATGTATGCCGGCCGAACTATTATGAGCCTGGGCTCGTATATTCGTTTTGGTTCCCGCTTCCTTGCCATTCTCACCACATGTCCATGCCACCTTAGCTGTTTCTTTTCTACTTCTTGTATAAATGGTTCCTGGCCGACTTCTTTTCTTGTTACTGTGTTCCTAATGCGATCTCTTTTTGTTCTGCTCATTAGTCTTCTCTCTTTTATTTCGGTCGCTGTTATTTGACTTCTGAGTTTATCCTTTATTATGCAGCTTTCAGCGCCGTATGTTAATGTTGGTTCGTATATGCTGTTCTATAGTCGTATTTTTGTCTGCGTGCTTACTTCTTTGTTAGTTATTGATTTATTTATTGCGTAGTACTTTGACTTGTCCTTTCTGTTCAGAATTTTTTGTTCTATTGTTCTCGTTTTATTTATTATCGTTCATAAGTACTCGTAGTTATTGACCCATTCTAGTTCTTTTCCATTGCATGTAATTCTTGTGTTTTTCTTTGTGTCCGTTTTCTCGATTTTCATTACTTTGCTCTTACTAGTGTTTATTTTCGTTCCCTTTCTTTCAATAACTCTATTCTATTTGTCTATTTCTTCCTGCAGCTTTCCTATTGAACCTGCTAGCAGCACTATATCGTCTGCATATATAAGGCAGTGTATGTTTCTAGGGTCCAAGTTCCAGCTTCCAATATTTACATTGAATCTCGGTTCTTGAGATTCTTTATTTGGATCATTACTATTAGGAACAGTAGTGGGTTTTATTCCTTTTTCCATTTTGAAACTTTTGTGATTCCTTCTTTTTGATTCTTACCCGTCCTTTTGCATATTTATACATTTTTATATATTATATGGCCTGTTGTAGTTGGTGTGTTACTCCTAGTTCTGTGAGTGATTTACACACACTTTGGGTATAGTGTCGAATGCCGATTGCAAGTCTATGAACGCTAGTTATAGTGATATGGTCTTGTGTTTGTCTTTGCGGTCTACAGGCGGCTTGCTCTTTTTCTAGTTTTCCTTCCACTTCTTCTCTTAGCCTCTTTTCCAGAATTCTTGAGTATATCTTCTGGCATATTGCCCTGTAGCTGTTAACAATCGTTTATGTCGCCTTTCTTATGTAGTGGCACTATTAGGTAAATCGTTAGAGCCGTTTTTGAAAAAATCTAAAAAAAAATGAAAAGTCACAAGAGAAACACCTACTTCCGGTTATGCGATTTTCTTCAAAAGCTTGCTGTCGCATCTACATGGTACACAAAACTTATATATGAAGTTTCAATGCCATACCTCTTTTTGTTTTTGAGATATTCTGTTCACAGACAGACACACAGACAGACCAATGAAAAAAAATATGTTTTTTGGGTTCAGGGGACTCTAAAACGTGAAGATCTGTTGAAAACTCAATTTTTCGAATTTTTGGGGTGAATCCAATACTTCCTTTATTGTAAAAGGAAGTAAAAAGCAAAAAACCAAAATGTTTGTTTATTGGAGATTACTCAAAAACTAAAGTGACTAGCTCTAATTTATTTTTTTAATATTATTCCACATTAGAATATGCAACTTGGCCCCACAGTTTTCGAAATCCCACTCGTGAGCATCGAAATTGAATAACTCTGTATAGCAATACAGGGTGATTCAAAAATGGCTCTGGAGGGGTTGTTGGGGATTACTAGCGGAGTACGGGAAAAATCACAAAAAAAATCTTTACAATCATTCCTCTGAAATATTAACAGCTGAAAATGCATTTTGAAATAAGCTATTTCCAATATTTTTAAAAAAATCTACGTTTGAATCGAACATTATTATTGTTATTAAACATCCCAATTCAAAAAACTGAGAGTTTCATCAAACTTACCTAAAATTTTAGTTTTCAAAACTAGACACCAAGAACTAAAGTTTTGAAAACTAAAATTTTAGGTAAGTTTGATGAAACTGTCAGTTTTTTGAATTGGGATGTTTAATAACAATAATAATCTTCGATTTAAATGTTGATTTAAAAAAATATATTGGTAAATCGCTTATTTCAAAATGCATCTTCAGCTGTTAATATTTCAGAGGAATGATTGTAAAGATTTTTTTTGTGATTTTTTCCGTACTCCGCTAGTAATCCCCAACAACCCCTCCAGAGGAAATGCGCCATTTTTGGAATCACCCTGTTTAGTTTTCTCAATAAAAACCCAAAGCTGCTGTATCTGCAATTTTGAAATTAAAAAAAAAATCTCTAGAGCAAAAATTGAATACAGTGAAATCTCCCTTACCGGACACCTCTAATAAGCGGACACCTCTCTTACACGGACATTTTGTTGGGAACCAACTTGCTTGCATTAACTTTACTAATAAAATTTTCTCTATTAAACGGACACTCTCTTAAACGGACACGGACACAATTTTTCGACAATTTTTAGACTGTAAATCTCTCTTGTACGGACACTTCAAAATTCAGGCCCAGCTAATGTCGTGAGGCGTCAAAACAATCCATAAATCCAACATTTAATGATCATGTTGTTAAAATATAGAATTCTTTTGCAATACGGGCGGTATTAAGTCAACTCAAATCAGCGTTACGACTGCAGGAAATTCGACACTTTCATTACCCTATGCACGATATTATTACAAAACAATCCATGTCACTTGATTTTAAAGGCCTGCAATTCAAAATTACTTTGCCTTTTGCGTGGGCAGCCTATTATGATAAAAATAAAAATAGCAAGACTTTTTCCTGCTTGCTTTTATTGAATGAAAGAATAAGAAAACTAGGCTCAGGGCCGTCGCGATCGCGGAGTCTGCGGGTATCAAGTTACGCCAGTGTAATCAATTCGAACCAGAAAACGATTTACCCTTATCAGTAATGGCTGAACTGTAAAGGAGTATCCCAGAAATCGAAGACGTCGACCCTGACGAATTTATAAACATTGACAAGAAAATAAGCGAGGAAGATGATGTAACCGAAATTTCAGGTGAATCAGCTGCCGTTGATGTGCAGTTGGCAGAATTAGAAAACGATGGCGACTTAGAAATTTGTGAGAATGTAATCAAGACCCACACGGAAGCATTAACAGTGAAAATTTTTAAATGCTTTATTAAAGAAAGTAATGACTTTAAAGTATTCAAACTGTCAAAATATTTAGAAATACATGCGGAAAGTATAATAAACAGTCAGAAAAACCCTTACGTCAAATGAGTATTTTAGATTTTGTAACAACTATTACATAACTTTGTTTCAATTATTTTATACTCTTGTCTGTATTGTTAGTGCGTATACCTTTGCATAATACAACTTTTTTAAACATAAAAATGAAATTTTCTCTTAAGCGGACGCCTCTGATAACCGGACAAAAACGTTGGCACCGTGCGTGTCCGCTTATGGGAGATTTCACTGTATATGTGGTAATTTCTTATTGTTAGATAACGGACCTGAGTAGTATATCTACATAATATATTTTTTATTTTATTTTGAAGCTTATATGACCTTTTTAAGAGCTACAGCAGCACCCTGTAGCCCTCCACAGATTCACCACGGCCCCCTCATTGAGAACTATTGCTTTAGACGAACATGGCTTTCCCAAACCTTCCCAAGTGCCCCAAACACTAGAACACCTTGATGTCAAAGCAAACTACTTTATCTTCTAATGTTTGTTTGTATGACGTTTCTTCAATTTTAAGTTCCAACATCGTAAGTAAACAGATGTTGATAAATACTATAATATTTACAGTCGTTACCCTAAGTTAACTCTTATTAAAGTGTGTTTAAAGTAAATACAAAGCAACATAGATGGTGTTGTGTACATTTCTACATTAATTTATAAAGGAAAGATTGATAGGTATTCGAGTAACTTAAAAAATGTTTAATAAATCATTTATTAACACTAATAAAATATAAAGCAAATTTTTTCTTAACTGCTGTTTTTTATAATGCTAAATGCAATAAATAGTAGCAAAGTTGTGCTTCTTCAAACTCCTTGTTGGCACTAGTAGATTTATAAAATCGAGGATCATTACGATACCATAATAGCAATTTCACACTTTCACCATATCAATTAGTTAAAATAGCTGCTGAATATTTATTTTAAGAATGCAACCTTTGTTGCATCGTAACTGTCTTGCTTGTTGATCTTCATGCTTCTTCACAGTTTTTCATTTATAACATTGATATTAATTTTGACGTCTGATACATGACAGTATGTTGACCTCTTTCAGCTATTGAGTTAAGTAGATAACTAGCATCATACAGAGCACAATATAGCAATGTTATTTTAAAAAATTGGATCAGTTAATAACGTTTATCGTCAAAATCAATTAACCGTGACTAAAATCATGCGTTGGATGTACTAAATATATTGTAGCTTTTTGCAGAACTTGCTATAGTAGCTATTTATGCAACAAGTGCTAAAGTTGAGGTTTATGCATGAGATATGAAAATGAAGCCGAAGGCTGAGTTTCATAACATGTCTCGTGCAGAAACGATTTTTAGCACGCGTTGCATACAATATTTTTTCTACGACCTTAAATTTACTGCTATTAATCCATAAATGTTGATTTAACAAAGGTTTGCATCTACGACAGTTATAATTTATGTCATAATAAACAGATGGCCTTGATTGCACAGGTGACTGTGCAGCCAGTAGCTGTCAAAGTTAGTTATCAAAGGTAATTAATTATTAATACTACACATCTGACTGTATTAATTACATAACGCTTTAATTATTTAAAAAACACACTACCTCTAACGCAAGAAGTAACTAGAATAACTTTACAATCTCATTTCCAGTTTGAAATTGTAGTTTTATAACCTCACTTCACTTTATAACACGTGCTAAAAGTAAACAGCTGATTTCTTTAAACACGCTTAATTATAAAATGTAATTTTTAGTGAAAAAAGCTAGTGCTAAAAGGCCTACTTTTAGTGGTGGTCGTAGAAAAATAAATTTTTTGAGTGCATCTTTTTATAATAGATGGTAACTGATTGGGTTTTACATCTACATTAAATTTCTCGCATGCAGTATTTGCAATCACTTCAATTTTTGATGTCAAGCCTCGGGATTTGTCTCTTTTAAATTGTGATCATAACCTGTGTATCATTCAGTACAATCAGCAGTTTCATACTACTCACTGATAAATTTTGTGATTCATCAATATGTATATTGCTTTCAAGTGTACAGCTGTTTGTAAGTTCATGTTTTTCATACTTAATCTCAATTAATTGTGAACATATTTTAACTAAGCCACATTTTTTGTCCATTCAGATAACAAAAATAGTGTCCATATCCATGATATGGTGTTCATGATAGGCAGACAAAAATACATCGAAATAAATGTAGCGCTGCAAGGGACTTATAGACTTTTTTGTTAAGCAGAGTTGTTCATTAACTGAGGTTTCACTGCAATTAAATCATCTTCATAGCCCAATTTTCATAATTTTGTTCCTACTTTTTCCGAAAAACTAGCTACTCGCATTGAAAGACTTCCCCATAGTTTTATAAAAAATGTAATGGTATTAAATTTAGAAGCAGTACGTATCAAGTTTTAAACATGTTTTTTAAATCATTATTTCAAGTGCATTTCTAGTATTCGTTAATAAAAAGCAAGTAAAGTACGTTTTTTTCCCATAAAAATTTTGAAGGTCAAAGAATTTAGGGTTTATGTTGGCATTACTTGGATTCCTCTAAAAAATATATGTTGGTAGAAATTGTTTGAGTAACTTTTTAGAAGTAAACATTGGTGGGAAAATTAAAATCTGTCCTTAAAAGAGTTTTGTTTTTAGTTAACCTTTCGTAAACTTCTTCTTCTGGCATTTTAGGCTGCAGATCAACAGTTCCTCTGCACACTACAGAATTGCTTTTTTTTTACATTTAATTTTAAAAGACTCCGTTTTTTACGCATATTCATTTTCAAAAAAGAAAAGCTGACAATTTCATTTTAAATGTCAAAATGACACAAGTCGTTTACAGAAAATTTTTATAGGAAAAAAACGTACTTTAATAGGTTAATATTTAAAGAATTTGATTTATCCTTATAGGAAAAAATTACGTAAATAATTAGTGGAATAGTTAAAATGTGCCATACAACAACATTTTGAATACTTCTATAACGATAGCGAGGCATAGACACACACATTTGCACACGGATTTGCATGGGGTGAGCCAAAACGTCGGATAAACCTGTGTGATTATGGCAACCAGCGTGCCGAACCGTGAGCCATGCGAGCTATAAACACATCTGGACCGGTATGCTGCGCCATAAACACATACATTTATGTGCAGGCCCAGTCAAACATAAGTGAGGTTATAATCTGTGTGTTGTGGCAAATAATTATTAAAATGACTAAAGAATTTATAACCGCATTTATTATTTATTATATAGTCGACGTACTTGGTAAAAAAAAATTAAATTGTTGAGAAGTACCTTTAGAAAAGAGTACAAAAAAGTGGAAAATTCGATTAGAAGTGGCTATACGGCGTTAATTTGGGGGAATACTTTGACGCATTGGAATGTCTTGTTTTTCGAGATAAGGTTCTAATCGGCATAAAAGATGATCAAAAGTATTGGCATCCATTCGTAGATAATTTTTATAGTCATCGGGTTCACTAATGCGTAATTCTGTTAAAAGCATTAGGCCGCTGTATTTATCTCTTCAACTAAGCCATCTTTTTTGCCATACTGAACGCTTTTTTCTTGACTTTTTTATTTATAAACATTTCGGAGTAAATTGGCGCACTAAGGGCCGGTTGCAGAAAGCAATGTTAAGTCTGGTGTTAGCTAACGCGACGTCAAAGTGAACAAAAACGAATCAAATCTCAAATGCTTATGGTAACTAATACATTAGTAAACAAAATTTGATGCGATTTTGTTCACTTTGACGCGATGTTAACTAACACCAGACTTAACATTGCTTTCTGCAACCGGCCCTAACAATAGCAAATTTTTTTGGACATTTTAACACACATACTAAAAATTGTGAACTGCCCTTGCAATTGGCATGGCTCCCGGCCTTTTAAAATGTTCACCAAGCTTCGAGCCATGCAAATCTAACGGTTAAATTGTTGCTGAATTTCCCACAACCATACACGACTTTAAAACGAGATGGTATTGTTTGATCAAGTCTGCTAAAAATGGTCGAAATTGGGTGATTCATCTGGTTATTTCTACTTTGGGCAAGGCTTGTGTTAAATTAGATTAAAAATGTGTGAAGATTTTTCTATTGCATACTAGTAAAACTGATAACAATGCACTAGACCTTGACGCTATGTATAACCTCAAACTTAGAAAAACATAACCTAATTAAACATACAGCTTTATTGCCAACTTGTGTGTGTGTGTGTGTGTTGTCTCAATCGTAAAACAGGTCGCCATGAATAAATTTACTCGTGGCAAGCAGTACAACATGCAAAATTATATTAAGAAATTAACCATTATGAATTGTTTAATTTTATAAAAGTTTTAGTGCGCTAAAGAACTGAGGGCTACTCTGTTTGGGGGTGCCATGCTATTTTATTGTAGGTTATATATGGTTAAAAGTATTAAAGAGTTTGGGAGGATCTAAAAATATTCACAATTTTTCACATTCGGGAATACCTGCGTCTTTTACCTCTGCGAATGTGGTGGGCTGGCTGTAGTTTTTCATTTTTCTTTCATATTCATACAAAAATCGTCGCAATGAAAGTGGATTATAAAAAAATAATTTTGTTACCTTATACCATTATTGGTCAAGTACCACTTCAACATAATATGTCGTGTCATAAGATATAATAAAACAGACTTCAGATCAGGGCTGTGGTAGTTTGAATCTGACTCTGACAATATTAGAATATTGATAACCTCCACCCCCTCATACCTTTTCATCTACCTGAGAAACTTTACCGGCTCATGAGGAATTTTGCCAGCTTTGGTGAATGTGTTAGATTATAATAAATGATATAATTATAATCTTGTTTAATATTTGCTATTTAGAATCATAAATTAACAATAGCAACGCAATGGAAAGTTAGGATACGAGTGTTTAAAATTAAGAACAAAAAGTAAAACGCTTAAGTAGATGGTAAAATCTAAAATGATAGTTTATTGAAAGTGGAACCCAAATGAAAAATAAGGTGCACTATAAAAGTTAGAAATGATTGTAATACGTATTTTTGTTGTTTTATTTTCAATCGCATAAAAAAGTTACTGGTAAAATATAACTGTTTATTTCGCTATATAAAGAAAAAGTTGTAATTTTTTAAATAGTTTAGTAGGAATTTAAATTTACAAGCGGTGGCACAACACTTATTCTAGAATACACTTTGCACACTCATTCATCTTTGAATTAATTTATTTTATAGTGCACGTGTATAGTCATAAACTATCATAAATAAAAGAAAAATAAGAAAGTAGATAAATGTTTGAGTTCAATAAAAAATCTGATTTAAATTATTAAAAATTGATTTCTTTATTCGTGATTTTTATCAACCCTGGGTCTGAGTCTTCAAATAGTTTACAGTTTTTAGTTTCTGCAAAAAAAAGTTTATAAAATGGGAGTCGGATGCGGGTAATTTATACCGACACCCAAAAAGTTCCGATTCCCGACTCTGATTCCGCTTCTACAACCCTGCCAGTGAACCACCAATGGTATAACAATCCAAAGTGCTTGATTAATGATGTAAAGAAAATGGAAGTTAATAATATGATTAATTAACATTGATCGTACAACATGTGTGTATAATAAAATCAGGAATCTTTTCTCTGACGACATGTGCATATGAAGCAATCATGAAAATGATCTAAAATTGTGTTTGAGTTAATGGAAATTGATCATATAAAGATGTCATAAAATCAGTGTTTATAATAAAAGCAAATACAGTTCGTCCCGGGAATTGTTTCCCTGTTGTCATGTGCATATGCAGCAATCACGAAAATTATCTAAAACTGTGTTTGCATCTGTTTCCTCTTGTTAGTAGAAGAGATCGTTGTTTCTCAATTTTTTAAGTCTCGCAATCTCACAAAAAGCAAAACAATTAAGTTAACAACCTCGCAACTCTCCCGCCCTGCCGAATGCAAAGACTTAAATCTCTTGCTTGTGCATGTGCTTAATGTATCATATCAGAGAAGGTAAACTACCAGCAAGCTGGCCAACTACAATTGGTGCTTAAAAAGAGCACAACCTCGCGCTGTACATAAAAGAAAAACGTTTTAAACAAAGGGACGAAGGTTCGATTAATGAAAGTTTTAGAAGTTTGGTTAATACATGTTAGTATTTATGCATTTTTTTATATACGAAGATATAATCCTATCAATTTGTCGTTACTAAATACAATCAAGTTATACATACCTTCGTAAAAGTCACTACTTTCTAATTTCTTTAATTGTGCTGTATCTGGCTGTGCTAAAAAGAAATCTAAGTCAGATTTGAAATCACAGCAATATATTTAGGCAGTAGGACTTATTGAAATTCAAACCCTAGTGAACAAATATTAATTTATAAACCAACGTAGGTAATTGATAAAACAGCCAATACGTTTTCTAGTTTGAATACCATCTAAATATTTTGATTCTGATCAGATGAAAAGTGATACTTTTGGGCTGCAAAATGCACGATTCCAGTATATGAGAGCATTGTTACTGGGCAATAAATCAGTACGAATATGTACTCGTTGCTAAAACAACGAGATACAACAGTGAGAGAGTAACTTTTCACTCTAGGTCTGAAAAATGCAACATATCATAACTAAAGCTGATATTATATGGCAAATGCATATATTGAATAATTGAAATGCCGGCGAAACTTTTTGCATATGTATACTAATTATGTGAAAACAAATCGTTTAAGCCAAGTTTCATTTTGCATATTTTGCATATTTTTACGTTTTTGAGCATATTTTATGGATTTTGCATATTTGGTTATATTTAGCAATGATTTGTAATGTATGACCAACTTTTTGAGATTTTTTTTGTAAAATTTACTATTTTATTAAATCTATTAATAACATTTTTATGTACAACTGAGATGTATACTTTCACTTTCTGCCGCTGGAGTGCAGTGTGCGTATCGAAATGAGCAGAGGAAAGGGGAAGTCCCTGTTAAAATCTTTGACTATATAAACATAGATTGCCAGCAACCCCCATTTTTCCCATAGAAGCAGTGTATAAGGAATCGGCCAACACAAAATCCATTTTAAGAGTGTTGGGTGAATAACAGTCTGGTGGTGTTAGGGGAAATCTCATTTTTATGTTGATTACAACGTGAAGTTGGTGTTGGGAGTCCATGTTTATACAGTCAAAGGTTAAAATGAATGACGTCTTTGAATAAAGATTAGAGAAATAAACATACTCATACAAAATAATTGAAATTTTTACATTATTTAGAATACACCTACTTATTTTCAAAAAAATTAGAGCATATTATGTGCATATATTATAACTTTGGGTGCATATATTATAACTTTGGGTGCATATATATGCGCATATACATTTGAGTGCATATAATTATCAGCTTTAATCATAACAATAAAGTTATTAATTCTTGAGTCTGCTATGATCGGAGAAAAAATAGTATGGGTGACGCATAGGAAAAGTGGAATTTCCGGCATCACTTTTCCAATATACTATTTTTTATTCTTTAATTTATAGTAATTCAACTGTATTTTGGAAGATTGATTTAATATATTTATATAATAATTAAGTAATTTACTTAGTAATAAGACAATAATTATTTTCATAAATTATATAATGACATTTCTTAACAGAAAAAGTTCAAGATCTCTGAGTTCCTGGAAATGGTTGTTAGATGGTGGAAAATGCAAATATACTGGTTTATACCCAAGGGCATGGACAGAATATGATCTTTCTGAATATGGTATTAAGTTAGTTTGTAGGCAGATCAGCCCTGTGATACCTCATAATTATAAGGTAAGTTTTATATGTCAGTAAATATCAATTTTATCGAAAAATATTTTAAATATTAGTTTATCTATCAATGCAAAAATATTATCACGTAATGATAATTTAAAAGGAACTTTTATATTAATATTATTTTAACGTAATATGGAACATGTAAAATCTATGTTTTTAATATAATAATAATTATGTATTTAAATAGGAATCTTAATATACAAAAACACTCAAAGTACAACTTATAATTTACAATAATAATATTAAAAGACAGTAATTCAATTCAGAAAAACAATATACATTTAAATTTTAAAGAATAATTTTAATTTTACAGAATATTTTATAAACATAAAATCTACCTTTTACATTAACTGCTGGTGTAAAATGCTCTTAATATCAACAAGATATCGGCATCATATAAACACACTCAATAAACGTTACAGCCAACATGCTTAACCCTCCGGTTGACGGGTGGATTCAGAATCACACTATTCGACGGGTTGGGTCTCTCAGACCCAAACTGTATTTTATTTTTTTCCCATAATAACACATTAATATGCTCAGTTTCTGGCATGCATTTGTTAACCTGGTCTATTTTGCACTGCTAAGAGTAAAAATAGTTGTGAAAAAAACATTAACTTGGGAGTTCCCATTTATTAAAAACAAGTTACATGTAATGCAAGTTTTCAAAAGAAATTATAAATTGAAAAAAACGGAAAAGACAATAACAATAACACAATTATTTGTAAAGTATATGGCTGAATAAGTGTAAAAAAATATAAAATACAGGAACCACAAAATACGTTCATAAAGAACGGGGATTCCCCTCCAGAAGATAAACTATTTAGAGTAAGAAAGGTAAATCCCCTAAACTCGAGATAAAAGTTTGCTAACATGCAAAACACGCAGAAACGATAAACAATTGAAATTTAGGGACTTACCCGTATGTAAAAGATTCTGCGTGAATAGGTACTTAGAAACTAGGGGAAGGCCCTAGGAATGTTTTATGCCTAAAAACGTCCCTTTACGAAATACGAAAAAATAAATTGTAGGAAAAAAACTTACACGAATACACGGGTTGGGTCTGACAGGCCCAAAGCCCTTCTGGCTGCCAAACGACAGATGATAAAATTAAGACAAATTAAGGACAACATGTCTTTATTAAAGTTAGGAAGGTACCAAAAAGCTAAAGCAATTTAAAAAAATATTTTAAAAAATACAACAAAAAATATATTTGCCTGGGCCTCACAGACCCGGCCCGTCAACCGGAGGGTTAATAAACCGAATAATTACATAAACAGTAAAAAAATTACTAAACCCCAATGGCTACTTCACATTGAGAAAATTTAATGTTTAATAACGAATAACATCTTTTTAACTATGTAAACGTCTTTTTGATGTATTTCAAATGTATGTGTGCTTGCTGGGACTTTTCACTTTAACTGCCGGTCTTATAAAAACCACTAATCTCAGGTTAACTTTAATTCGTTGTTAAAACAAACAAAAGCTTATCAAAACCTCAGTGCTTATGACATTGTATTCATTAGTAAACAAATTTTGATGCGCTTTTGTTTATTTTAACAGCGAGTTAAAGTTAACGTCAGATTAGTGGCCTTTATAAGACCGACTGTAAATGTTGTTTATGGTGATATTTCCAAACCGCGGTCAGTTGATCCAACAAAAACGATCACAGGTGTCTAAATTATTGCTCTTAGAATAAACTTGCAAGTAGTGCTGTAACCATAAAAAAACCGTTCGTTTTTTTTTTTAAACTTTTTTTTTGCAAAAAAAACGAGCAGTCTGGTTTTTTTAAAAATAGGTTTTTTTTCAGAATTAAAGTGTAGTGAATAACAAGTAATATTCTTTGGAAAAACAAAAAAGAGATATTTCTAAATAAAAATAATACATTTCATAGGTAAAGTGCATTATAGAATTTATAATAACAAAAAAAAAACAAATATTTTTAAAGAAAAATAATGTATTACATTTCATTGACAAAGTGGTTGTAGAAATTTTAATAATTCAGAAATTACTCGCTAACAGACATGGCTGACTCCTCAACTGATTTGGAGTCAGTATCCATGCAGTTTACGTCGCCCATGTCACTGTCTTATGACTCTGATGGGTCGCTAATATTTAACATAACTTGATTCGTCGATCAGCTCGACAGTTTCAGAGCTAGGTCCAGCTTAAAACAACTTCCAACAGTGGGGGTGGGGCAGGGGTGCTCGCATAGCCGCATGCATACGCTTTGCTGTTCTGTGAGTAATACGTAATAGGAGTAGGCAGTAGGTATAAAATGTTACTTTTGTTTATTAAACATTTGTGTAGTCTGTGCTGTAGTTTTCTTGAACTTTAAAGGGCATATAAAATCAAAATAAGTTTAAATTTTGTTGTTTGCTTACCTGCTGCCAACCATACCTACCAAAACGTACCACAAGTTACAAAAATAAATAAAAAACAAAAAAAAAACAAAAAAAGCCGTTTTTTGTAGTTTTTTTAAAGGTTTTTTATTCGATTTAAAAAGACGCGTTTTTTTACATCACTACTTGCAAGCAATTTTTTTGCATATTTCTCAAAAAGATTGCGTAAATGTATTAAAGTTTAATTAAAAGATGGAAAAATATATCAAAGCATAATATAGGGATATTTTGCCATTTAAACAATTAAAGTAACATAACAACTCGTGCCAGTTTGACAGAATAATCCTCCCGCTGACGCAGTCGGACTATTTAACCTGTCAAACTGACATTCCTTTATTATTGTGCAACAAGTTATCGACATATAACTCGATAATATCGAGTATATAGTATTACTAGTGATAATACATGTATTACACTTTTTCTTCAACAGTGTTCATCTTTGTTTGATTTTAAGTTAATGTAAATATAATTTAAACTACCTACAGCAGAACCATTCTAGCTTCGCGGTCGAGGTAGGCCATAGAAGGCGCTATGATCATAATTGATTCCATTAATTTGCTAATACATAAAGTGAAGTGTCATATATATAAAGTGTGGTTATGGTATAACTGTCAAGAAATCAGTAGCGGCGATTGCAGAATTAGTAAATTTGTCTTCACACTGCGATGTGTAGTGCAGGTTTTGTACTATTCGAAAAATTTTGTTTTAAGCATATTGCATCGCAGAGAATTCACTGTTACTACAACCATGGTTGTTATTTTAGTGTGCAAAAACTATTATTTAGCATAATTACTGAAATTTTAAAAATATTTAGTACGCCACTGATGTATCATGTCATTTGATCTAAATCAGGTTAACAGGTTAATTGCAGTTTGATAGATGTCCAAAGTTGTTATAGTTTGACCATCCAAATCTTGTTTTTTATTTTTAAGGTTATATGTCGAATTTGTTTATTTCTATGCACTCTTCGTGGAAATATATATAAAGCGTCAAGCGACCGTACGTTAATTATCAGGCACGTATTGAATAAAAAATGAAAAAAGTGACGTTGAAAGACCATCAAAATTAACCATTGCAATCCTCTCCCACTAACACCGTTTTGTAATTAATCCATTTCTATTTTTACTTTCCCATACCCATAGGTATAGGGAAGTCTTGGAATCATGAAAATTTTGGAAATCGAGATTTTCACAGAAATATCCGTTTTGGGCCTCTAGGAACCCAAAAAAGTGGTTTTTAAAAAATGTCTGTCTGTGTGTGGGTGTGTGTGTGTGTGTGGGGGTGGGTGACGCTCCTACAGCCGAAAGTATTGCTCCGATTTTGATGCGCTTTGGAATGCGGGGGTGTATCGAACATTCATCGACAAAATAAGCTTTTCAAAAAAATCCGAAACCGGAAGCGGAAGTTACGCATGTTTTTTTGGTATCACTGTTTTCGTGATTAAAATTTTGAAAATTTTATCACGGATAACGATAGAGGGTCATAAGACAAATCTGTTAGTTTTTTCCCGAACTCGCTAGGCTTAAATTGAAGGGCGCTATGATTTTTTGAAAATTTTGAGTTTAACGCCCTATTACTCAAAAACGGATGAATCGATTCAATTGATTTTTGTTTTCTGGATAGTATATGAAGGCTAACATGAGGTGATATAAAAAGTGTTTTGAAAAATATTAAGGGACCTAAATTACAAATTTTCAAAATTTTGGAAATTTTCTAAAAATCATTTCTCAAAAACTGCCCACAGGAATTTGTTTAAACTTCATACACTGATAGACCCCGAAAAGGGCTATCGATCTGTTTTTTAAAGAATCTCATGAATTATCTGTGGCGCCCTCTACGAAGCTTTGAAGTTTGAAAATTTAAACCCCTTTCATTAATAAACAAAACAAGATAGGTAGCTGGGGTTTTCACTGAATTGCTAAGTGCATAATGGAGCATATGAATATGCAAAAAAATATTACACTCGTGGATATATGTAAGCGCACCGGCCCCTCCCCCCTCTATTTTTGAAAAATAATTTTTTTATTCTAACGGTTGTTATATTTTTGCGTCAAAGAATCTTTTTCCGCGAAAATAAAAAAATCGATTTTGTATGCCCTAGAAAATATAATTTCCAGGTACTTAGAAAATTTCACCTCGGTGCTACAGCCGTTTTGAGGAAAATAATACATAAACTAGCACAATGGCGGCTTGTCCACTTGGCGCCATCTACAGAAGCTCGGTGGTCACGTTTTGAACTACACATCTTATAACATAAAATCGTAGCTCTCTTTGTTTGCGTGTAACTATGTTTGTTCGCTATCTCCTCCGAAGATACTGGACCGATTAAGTTGTACGATGGCTTAAAAGTTTGCTAATTTTCAGACCTATTTAATTAACTTCTCTAGGCAGCAGTATAATTTAATTAACTTCTCTAGGCAGCAGAGCGGAGCGCCTATCGCTGTCTACTATTAGCTCGGGTGCGCGCATTATTCAAACAGGAGAGTGTGGTTCTGCGGTAAGCGTGCTGACCTATCACGCGGGAGCCCCGGGTTCGATCCCGTCGATGCATCTTTTTTTTAAATTTATATTAATGAATCTCTCTTAATTTTGCGAACCGAAACGTAGTTCGCGTGACTCACTAGTTCTTTTATATTTACCCGCAATTTACGTGAAAGTGTAAATGCTTATCACGATGAAGACGTGAGTCATCGAGTTGAAATTTTGATATGTTGTAAAGACTGTTGAATAAAGACGATATGAACAGTTTCCAGTATGGGAAAGTCCAGGGAGGTAGTCACGTCCACTTTTTTGTTTGTGTTTTCTGTTTCGGTTTTTCATTTTCAATTTTATTGAGAATTGAAATAACTTTCATATAGAAGAAGTTTTAGAAAATGTGGAACAAGATACGAGTAAGAGACCGTTGTGCGATTAAGTCATGCTGCTACACAAATAATTGTGAACACTTATAATACCTTAGGTAACAGACGATGATGTTCAATTTGCATTAAAAGAAACAGACCAAAAAATAATAATACTTGCACAAAGCGCTAATGTGTCTGATAACAGAACTGAAAAGACAATATCACTCAAATTTGGAGTTAATTAATGAGTGAGCTAGTGTGAGTAATTTAGTTAATTAGTAATGGTTCTACGTATAAAAAGTTAGACAGGAGAGAAGTGATATTAGAAAGTGAATGCATTCTAATACTGAAAAGACAATATCTCAAAAAATTAGAGCATTTAAAGCTGAAAAGAGAAATCATATTTGGACAAAACATGGTATGACACTCACGACACCATTAACAGAGGATGGGCAGACAATTCAAAAAATTATTTTTGAATGTTTCTGTTGTCAGAAGCAAGAGGATTATAATTGTTCATGCTGGTGGTGATAATGGGTGGGTTAATAATGCCCTTCTTTTATCTGCCAAACAAATTCAAAGATCTTCAACAGATTATCACCAAGACATGAACTCGGAATTATTTGAAAAAATGGTTTTTTGAAGAACTAATTCCTAATTTAGAAAATAACTCCGTTATTGTTATGAATAACGCAAGTTACCACTCATGCCAGCTAACCAAAATACCAACAAATTGCACGAAAAAGGAAGATACAATCCTTTTTTTTTAATGTACAATCTTACTATCCCCGAAAAAAGTACATAGAAAGCCCTTTTAGATATACTAAAAACAGAAACATTTCAAATAAAATATGCAGTTGAAGATATAGCTGCAAGACACTGACATACAGTTCTAAGGTTTGCGCCATATTTTTGTATACAAGGTGTTACTAAAATATGTTCAGATACCACTTATACATCTCATCAATATAAGCAAAAAAGTGTTAATAAACATGGGTCTGGAAACCCTTCGTTTCCGAGATACAGTGTTAGTTTAAAAAAAAAATCCCGGCTTCTCCTGGAATAAATAATTTAAATCTAAGTATGGCAAAACATGATCCTTAATAGCATCAATAAACGATAAAAGTTTCACTAAAATCGGCTGATGGGTTTTTGAGATATTGGAGCATTTTAGTTTTTGCCTTAATAGTTTCAGAGGCTTGCAAAATATGAGTTTTATTTTGCCTTGAAAACGAAGCGATACGAAAAAAATTCAATGGACAAAAGAGTTGCATTTTAGTTGCTTTATTAAAAAAAATATATGAAAATTGCAGAAAATCTATTGGGCATTAATTTTTTATGAAAAAACCTAATCGACATGCCCCATGGCAAGCCTCTGGAAGTACTAGGTTAACTGTAATATGTCCAAAAGATACCTTATAAAGTAACAAACTATAAAAATGCCATTAAAATCACCCAAAGCGTTTTTTAAATAACAATAAAAATCGGATTTTTTTAAAAAACTTTTAACACCCGGTATCTCGGAAATGAAGCGTTTCCGGACCCATGTTTATTAGGACTTTTTTGTTAGTATTGATGAGATCTATAAGTGGGCAAAATTTGCGAACGTATTTTTTAAACACCCTGTATAGAACCGAATTGAACTTATTTGGAGCCAATTAAAGCAAAACACAACTCCTTTTCTTAGTGCTATTAAGCTATTAGGCAAGAAGTTATTTCCATAGATAAAAATTTATGACAAAAGCTGTATAAGACATCTGACTGATGAAGAAAACAATAGTTGCTCTATTAAAAACCTTGAGAAAATAATAATATCCTTAGGAGATAGCAGTGATGACAGTGGCAGTTTCTATGATACTAACGATACTAATTGAATTTATTCTTAAATTTTCTTCTTAGTATTCAACTATTCATTGATTATACAACAAAAGTTGCCCCTTTTGCGTTTTTTAGATAAGGTGCAATCTTATTAGTTACAATCACTCCCAGTTTCTATTGATTTTTCCTTTTTTGTATTGCAAAATTTGACTTAACACAGGTTAAGATGTAACTTTCGCATTTTTTACTAATACGGACCTGATAATTAATGTAGGGTTGCTCGATGCTCTATATTGCTATGGTTTTAAGCCCTATAGATCAACTCTGTTAGCATTGCCAAATTAATGGACATTTCATGAAAGCTCAGAGTGAGATATCTTATATAACTGCAAAGCTAACATTTGAATTCGCCATAATGAATACAGTTGTAATGAGATGCCAGTAATTGCAGAATAATTAATTAATGAGCGCAGTAAGCAAAGCTCATTCGCACAGGGATGGGGATTGCAAAACGTAAGGGAATGAAGCGTAGAAATCAGGCATATTTTAATAGTGAAATCCAGTCAGGGTTTTATAAGAAAGGTAATTGGAGGATGGATAAGCAAAAGAACATGCAGCGGGCAGATAAGAAGGAAGGCATTAAAGCGTTTGAAAGAAACCGTAAGAATCAAAAGGCAAGGATTATAGGATTTGCAGAAAAGAAAACACATATGAATTTAAAATTATGAACGAAAAGGAAACTGTGAATTTCAAATGGAAGAAAATGCAGGAAATGCGCGAATTAAATACTTTGATCAGTGCAGTGACATGTGAACTTTTAAAACGCTAATTAAAAAGACGTGCAGTGAAAAATAGACACGCTAAATTAATATAAATGTAAATAATTATTTTAGATATAGTATTAGTGTACAAAAACATAATTTTAAGTAGAATTATTGTAAAAAGTTAATGTTTTGAACCATGTTAATATCCGCAATTTATTTGAATTTAACTAGCTTTTGTTCATAACAAATTAATAGAGGTTGACAAATGAATAAATTAATGTAATGACAGCCAGTTTTTGTCTCCAAATAAATTGAGTTTTAAGATAAAAGCCATTTTATTAAAATAAAGTACACCATTGTGTAGACAAATTACCAGGCTATAAGTGGAAGTGC
This sequence comes from Agriotes lineatus, assembly GCA_940337035.1. NCBI lineage: Eukaryota > Metazoa > Arthropoda > Insecta > Coleoptera > Elateridae > Agriotes > Agriotes lineatus. The sequence goes on from CALNHX010007335.1 coordinate 44,441, forward strand.
GGGTTTTAATTTCCGTCACATAAAAATAATTCTCATCGTTGCGGTTTCCGAGAGCTTCGACATACTCATTCCAGCCTCCGATCCTGATCTGCAGCCAAGAAAGAGGTTCCAGAGCCAGGGGTTTTAACTGCTGCACGTCCCTCCAGCGAATAGGAATCCGGCACGTCAATCCCAGCACCCCCAGGAGAAGATCCGGCTACTTGACATCACCCGAGGAGGTTGCCGTTGACTGCAGAAATCGCAGGTTAGTTTTTACACGGAAATATTGGCGCTACGAGCCTGAAACTTACCATAAAGCAAGAGTACGACCTGAGGAAGCCGATTCCAGGCATATTGAACATCCGGAAATTGCAATAATCAAAGTTGAGGTTATGTTTTTTTCAAAACCGACGCTATAAAAACAATTGAAATAGCGTACCTGCAAGCTATGAAACAGAAGACAAATTAACGCCGGGAAAACAGTCTAATTCAAACAATTACCGATAACACGTTGATCGATTCACAATATTTATCATCCAATTAAACGCAATTTTATAAAAGGTATCCATCTTGGTTAACACTTGAGCTAATTTCAGAGTTTTCGATTATGCGCGTTTGAGCTAATAGCAGAGGACAGATCCGTACTTAACGAATTTCAATAAATAATGCATTCAGGGTGGACCTAACCGAGTAGAGTCTTGCTTTACCGAAATTTGAGCTAGCATTTTTATTTGATTAGTTGCATATAAAAAAGATATAAAGGGCATACAACTATTTATTTTAGCTTTTAATCAACCTGAGATTTGATAACATGACTATACAAAAATATTTTGGGTGGTACCCTTATTAAATTAATATTACAAACATAAACACTAAATTAAAGGACCTTCCATCTCAATATATATTTACACAAAAGTGCATAGAAATAAACAAATTTGACATATAACATCAGACTATATCAGTATGAAGCTTAGAAATTATTAGATTCTAGTATTAGTTCTGTTTTTTTGCCGCCAGCAAAGCCAAAATGGTTCTGCCGTACATCACTAATTTAAATGAAGAAGAAAATTTGTAGTTTTGTACAATTATTATTTTTCAATTTAACAAAAATTTAAAATAGTTAAAAAAAATAAGGTTTTTACTACTTTAGATACATCAATGTAGAATATTATTTAAAATCTTTCCTTTGATGCAAAAAATGATAAATTTTGAAAATACGTGTCCCTATTTTAAATTAATTAAATAATAATATAATAATAAACCGTTTATAGGATAGTTCGTTACCTTGTGCAGTATTTATATGGAGTATTGAAAATACTTGCGAAGAAGAAAGAACAGTTTCGATTGCATTGACATTCAAAAATGGAATGGGAATTAAATCTGATAAAAGCTGTAAGTGTGCACCTTTCACATTCTCTTAGAACCATGCTCTAATTTACTCTGTTTTTATCAATTTTAGCAGTGTGTAGTTCCAAAAGTTTTTCATACTTGGAATCGAGTGGAGTCGTCTTGTACAACACAATAGACAAGATGCCATGTGCATATGCGTTAGCATCAAAGGTTAAAAATAGTACAAATATTTCAAAGTGTTTATCTTTTGATCCTAATTCAGATGGTAAAGTGCCATGGGAGCAGTTGTATAATAATGGGAAATTCGATAAGCTTGTTAAGAATAAATCTGACCAAACATTTGGGGAAATTGCTTGTGGCATTGCCATACAAGTTCAGATACAACCATCGAAGGTAGAGGAACTTGAAATGTGTCTTGCATGGGATATGCCAGTTGTAGGTTTCCCATTAAGCAGTAAAAAGTACCATCGGTTTTACACAAAATATTTTGGACACGATAATGCTACTTTGAAAATTGTAGATTATGCTCTTAAAAATTATGCATTGTGGGAATCTGCAATTTATAATTGGCAAAAACCAGTTTTGGATGATAGGTAAGTGTAGTTGAAATGTTTTAAAAAGATATTGGAACTGTGTTAATAAATAATGGGTGTTCAAAAAGTCTTTACGTCCTGGGCGGCGCTGAAGAGTTCATTGTGAACATATCACAAAACGTACCTAACCCTACTTTTATAAACATATTTAACAACAACAAAGCAGTCAAATGCAAACGTTTGAAACCAACTTTAAAACACTTTATTTTTATCAAATGGTAATAACTTAACTGTAATTTATTGCAATAAAAAACTTCAACGCAGTGATTCAAAGAACAACGACAAGTGTTATAATGCAACACAAGGTTTGGGAATTCCTGCCGAAACTCTTCAAAACAATCGTGGATTGAGTACTGCCATATTCCATCAACTCGACTGCCGTTACGAAAATAGGATTCGATCACAAAATGTTATGTTCTTGTAGTAAAACCATTTTAATTGAAGAGGTTACATTACCAAACACAAATAACTGACAGGTAGTGATTGGAGAATACGTCTGCGTGTTTAGAGAAGCTGATATTCTGTAAAAATTCTGTTTTAGTTAAAATTATTAAAATAACCTGTACTGTACTTACGATATTTCACTAACGGAACACACAATTTACTAAAAATGAACAAAAAGTGACGTTTGGTTGAAACAGCTGATGTGGTTCACAATGAAGTCTTTAGCGCCCCCCAGGACGGAAAGACTTTTTGAACACCCGTTACAATATTTAACTATTTCTAATAACTGTAATTCTATTTAGTGAATTACCAGATTGGTACAAAGGAGCCCTGTTTAATGAATCTTATTTTGTGTCCGATGGTGGAACTGCGTGGTTTAAATTAGATGATGAAGAGGCAGAGAAGATACCAGTTTCTGATCCAAGGTATACTAAGTTATCATCTACAGCTATTGCAGTTAATTTAAATTTTTTTAAATAATTTCTAACAATAGACTAATACGACTATAAAGATTTATGCCTAAGCTATCTGTATAGATAAGTCCAATCTTCGCTCATTAATAATAATAACAATGTAGAAATGTCATTATGGGGCAGCAAATAAAAGCAGAATTGTAATATATGGATACAAGTTTAATGTGATGAAGATACAAAATATATTTTTCAGACAAAAGTACGGTAGATTTGCATATTTGGAGGGCCATGAGTACCGAATGTATAATACCTACGATGTCCATTTTTATGCATCCTATGCTCTTGCCATGAATTGGCCACACTTACAGTTAAGCCTGCAGTATGACATGAAAGATTTCATTGCTATGGAAATTTCGAAGCCCATGAAAATGTTGTATGACGGTAAAGTAGTCGAGAGGAAAGTTAAAAATACTGTCCCTCACGATATAGGCGATCCTTGTAAGTCTCACGACCTGTCTTGTTGTTGCTTTATAAAATGTAATATTTTTGTAGGTGAAAGCCCTATTGGGTTAATAAACGCATATCCCATACATGACGTCAGTGAATGGCGTGATTTAAACGTGAAATTTGTACTGCAAGTTCTCAGGGATTACTGTCTGGGAGAAAAAGTTGAAGGAATGAGCAGGAAGCAATATTTAGAAGATATGTACGAAGCTTGCCACACTGTGATGTGCAAAACTATGGCATTTGATACGGATCATGATGGTCTTATCGAAAATAGTGGCAATCCTGATCAAACCTTTGATACTTGGGTCATGACTGGTTCTAGGTAACTTTATATATTTTGGTTTTGTTTATTAGCGTAAGAATGATTGCAGTGAAGATATCTAATATTGGGGCCTGGACACAACCCCCACTGTCCATAACGCCCACCATGTCCATAACCTCCACCGTGTCCATAACCCCCACCGACGATTTGGGCCATAACCTCCACCGTGTCCATAACCCCCACCGTCGGGTTTGTTCGTAATTTAAACTGTGCCCATAACCCCCACCGTCGGTTTGGTCCATAACCTCCACCGTGTCCATAACGCCCACCGACGATTTGGTCCATAACCTCCACCGTGTCCATAACCCCCACCGACGATTTGGGCCATAACCTCCACCGTGTCCATAACCCCCACCGTCGGATGTGTTCGTAATGTCAACTGTGTCCATAACCCCCACCGACGATTTGGGCCATAACGCCCACCGTGCCCATAACCTCCACCGTCGGGTTCGTTCGTAATTTCAACTGTGTCCATAACCCCCACCGACGATTTGGGCCATAACGCCCACCGTGCCCATAACCTCCACCGTCCATAACCCCCACCTCGTCCATAACCTCCACCGTCGGCTTTCTTCGTAAGTTTTCAGAGTTTAAAAATGAACTTGAAACATTGCTAGACGGATCGGCAAAATGCCAAGGGCATATAAAATTAACGAAACCGTTCGTTTGGACTTTCCTATTTTGTAAAGACAAACGCTATCTAATACAGTGACCGCCAAAAAGTAAGTCATATACGGGAAAATTATTTATTATTGGTTTCTGAAAAAATTTCATTCTTGATAAAAGTTTGTGCATCTTCTGGAAGTCGTTTTACGATTGTTCTGTTTGTCAAATGACTTAGGGTGTGGCGCGAAATTTAAATAGTCTGAAAAAAAATCCTACTGATGGATAAGATGAGAACTGTGCCGCCACTGGCGTATGTCGTAGGTACTGCTATTATGCTAGGGATCGAACTGGAACATTTATCAAAGCTTTTTTGTGAAGAAAACCAGTTTATTTACATACTTTACATATTTATTTATTTTTAATTTCTTTGCATAAAAGAGAACACAGACCAAGTCTTAAATTTGTCGGCCAAAACAATAAAGTCTGCCAAAAATATATAATTATCTAAAAATTAAGAGAGTAAAAATAAACAATAATAATTACTTAGTACAAGTGTTTGAGATGAATTGCATCCCGTAACTAGCTACACAGTCAGAAAAGGAAGAATATAGCTACAGGTTACATTATTATTAATTAAAGGTAATTAACTACTACCTAAAACTAAAAAAATATATTATATATATAGCACACAAAATTTACAGAACATTAAAGTATAAACTAAAGGTAAACCTTAAATGGTTCTGTAATTACGTAAGTCCGACAGATCGAACACCTCGAATCTACTGTAGCAGGATTATTAACATTATTATTAACTAAATGTAATTAATTACTACCTAAATGTAAAAACATATATATAATATACAAAATTTACAGAATAATTCAAATTTACGTAAGTCTGACAGACGTAAAATCTAAATCTAAAAATATACATATTACATAATATATACAAAATTTACAGAATCATTAAAATTTGAATTAACCCTGCAGTGGTCGCGCCAAGTCTCACAGACCCGATAAATACGTTATTGAGTGGAAATTTGTTAAAGGGGGTGTAAGAGTGTTTGTTGTGCGTTTTGGTACCTTTTAATTTTTAGACTTGGTTGCCTCCCGATAACCGGCATAAGCACAGTTGTTAGTGTTCGTGAGTTATTTGGAAAAAAGTCTGTGAGACTTGGCGCGACCATTTACGTTTGTGAAATTGTTTTGCGTTCTTGATTTTTTTTACTTTAAATGTAGCTGCAATGAACTCACAAATAATTTATGTTGCAAACAACATCGACGTTAGTATACTAAGGCGTCAATGTATACAAAAATTAGCTTTGATTCTAAGAAATGACCAATTACATCGGCGATAACTACTCAATAGTTTTCCCTCGGAAATCCATCTAAGAAGAGAAGAAGTAGCTGGAACCTCTTCAGACCATCTAGTAAATGACCCTAATAACCCCACAATTAAAAAACGAGCTTTTATTTGAAATCGGCAGTGAAGTACGCCGAAATCGTCATTAAAATACGAGAAATCGGCAGTGAAGTAATCCATTGTTTTACGACTTTTTTGTAGGTGGCGAGGCGATAGATAATCGTCAATCGACCGAACATAACCTACACAAGTTGGTTAAAATGTTGTAATTTCACGATTTGTCGATTTCAGATAAAACATAGTGTACACCTCGGCACTGAAGTTCCTTTTTATCCCACATGTGGTTTATTTGCTTTGGCCCTACGGGCCTCGGCAACTAAATCCACTTTCGTGACAAAAAGCTATACTTCAGTGCCTTGGTATACAAACTACTATTTTCCAAAAAAATAGCAAAAAAATTTGTTTTGTAAAAATAAATTGTGTTTATCTCGTGCAGGGCTTTTGTGCACTACTTGTGCATTCTTGAACCAAAATGACGAATATTAATTTTTTTGTTCTACCTCTTAGCATTAAAAACATTGTTCTGTCCATAAATGTATATAGAAAATTAAAATCTTGAAATTCATCAGAGGCTGTGTTTACTATTATGAAGTTAGCATGATCTACAAAAACCTTTAAAACTGAAACTGAAATATAACTGAAAATCTTGGTAATAGTAAATAAACATCTCATATTAAAACTTATTGTTCTTAATTTTTTGGTTTGAGAGACTTGGCGCGACCAGCCGTGTCATGAAATTGGGCGCGACCACTGCAGGGTTAAAGGTAAACCCTAAGTGGTTCTGTGATTATGTAGGTCCGACAGATCGGGCACCTTGAATCCACTGTAGCAGGATTGTATGACTGCGTTGTGCAATACCCGCACGCATTTAAGCACAACGTACATGGCGCGAGCACCTACGCAGTAATGAACGGTTTTCATTGGTCAGCGCCGAACAACAGTACGGATTGCCGATAAGGTACTGACCGCACGTACGTTTTGCCAAATGGTGCCATGCAATTGCGTAAAGGGAAGGCGGCTAGGTAGGGCGGTAATATAGGTTCGGAATCGAGCTATGTATTGAGACAGGTACACAAATGTTAAACAAAAACAAACATTCAAAAAGTTGCAAAGTTAACAAACAAAAATTTGTTTCATTCGTTCATTTAATGACCACTGCATGGAATTTAGCATTTGCGACGTTGCTTTCCACATTTAGGGCGAGATTCTTTTTTCTCTTCTGATTTGTTCTTTTTGCCTCTTCAGCTGGTCTACCACTCGGCATTCTTTTGCTGCCTCTGGTAACATTAAGCCTTCTTCTGGCAGTGGAAGTTGGCTGAACTTTCATTGCTCCACGAGAACGTCTCAGAGGAATACTCCATCCCACGGAATTTAAAAAACTATCCCAGGCACTCCTAGTTGTAATGTTTTTAAAGCGCGTTGAAAACTTAACTACAGAAGCAGCAGAAGTGCCAAATTTCTCATGACGTTCCCTCATAAGAGTGATCAATTCATCCAACAAATTTTCCGGATCACATTGCACTTGACTCTCAATGCCAGATAATATGTTCCTGTGATCCCAACGTGAGACTGTTCGTCATTTTGACTCTTAAGGCATAATGACTTTGATGTGCTCGTATCATTCTGCGCTTCCACGGCAACTATCTTCAGCGGCCTCTAAAAATCTTTACTTTTAGCATTTTTTTCTCAAACCCAAGCGTACAATAAGAAAACGATCATCAGTATCATTTGTTTCTGGGCCATAATTAAACCAATAATCCCCAGCTTGGCGTTTACAAATTTTGCCCAGACGACCAACAAGGCAGGTGCAGCATCCAGTTTCGACATCAACCTGATATAACAAGTGTTCTTCGGTTTCGCTCTAGACACTGTATGTGAAATTGTCAATTCTTAATATAATTTCTTTTGTTATGTAGGAGGCTTTCGATTGATATACCTTCGATGCGAGCTCGCTATTACACCTTCTGTTGGCAAAATTCCTTAGTCGTCTAATGTAATATTGTTCCATTGTTGTACAAGTGACGTCAACAAGGGGCACTACGTTGTACGATTTGCAACGAGAGAGTACAATATTACTTCGACACGAAGTGTACGAAGTATTGAAATTCCCTCATATCGAAAACCACTCTGAGTCCAATATCTCTAAAATTCGTGCCAACCGACTAATGAACCCACTATACCAAATCTCCGTCTCGGCTGTGCGGATCTTTTGGCGAAAGTCCCAGCCCACTAGATCCCTCCCTCGTATTGGGGGGTGCCTAAACGTGCTGTGCGGTGTACATATGTGTACACGATTACGGTCGCCAGGAACCTTCCTGAAGTCTTGGATCGTTTTCATACGATAGGTCCTCCGAAAATGAAGGCAACATCAACTTTAAGGTATGGTCGTCGGCAAAATTTTTTTTTTTATAAATAACTTGTTCATAACATTGCATTGTACCAGCGAAACAGTGAGGCCAAGTATTCTTGGAAAGCACCGAAAGGAGCTTTTCTTAGGTGGGGTTACCGAATATTCTTTATATAGGCGAACACACACTTCTGAAAGATTGTTAGTTTGATACCCATGAGTTGTACCATCGCGATAAGCTAAAAACCAATCCTGTCTACGAGTCCAATATTTGGTTATGTATTGTAAGCAGGTGGGATATTTTGTTGCAATTTCCATATTGGTGGATCTCTCTAATGCGTCATCCGCTTCAGCTGCAGACGATGCTATTAAAATATTCTTGAAATAATAATATAACTGTTGGCGACAGTCTTTCGGTATATTAGGCTTTTTTTTCGAACAACCATCTCCACACCGACTGCGCAACATGAAATGAACAGAGATTTTTTCTTCGTTGTCTGGCTTGGACAAAACATTTTTTCTGCGTTTTCTTTTTGGTACTGAAAAAACGCTTTTGGATTTCAATTTAGAGCAAAACGTACTCGCGATCAGTACCTTATCGGCAATCCGTACTGTTGTTCGGCGCTTACCAATGAAAACCGTTCATTACTGCGTAGGTGCTGGCGCAATGTACGTTTTGCTTAAATGCTACCCGCACAGTAGATGGCCGCAATTCGACAAAACATAATTGCGCCTCCGACTGCTACATATGACACAAGCGTCGCTTGGGGGCAGGTTCTCGTCTGCTTCTGAAAATGTAAGTGTTGTCATTAGATTTTCAAAACATTCTGAATATATTTCTGTAATAGAGTACTTACCGTCATCGTATCCGATGCCCCTGAATGGATTTTCCGGCTGAACTTCGTCGGTTTGAAAAGCTTCCACTGAAATAATCATCACTTTAATTTTAATAAAAAAAATTTTAGGTGTGCCTGTTCTAAAATGGAACGTATTACAGTTAGTAAAAACTGGTGTTACAATATTTAGTGCTCCTGTAGGTGTTCTCAAAACCGCTTTAAAAAATTATGATTCCAAAATAAACAAAAAACGTCCGTGGAACGAGAGTCCGATTAGTATACAGGGTGTATAATATAAACTAGATCAATATGGATGAAGTTTAAATTTTAATTCGTTTCTCAGGCAGTGAAATTTGGCATACGGGTTTATTTATTTATGTCGTGCTCAGCCAACAGCCGTTGTATGTATATACGTACATGGTATTGGCTCATATGAGTCCTCTGGTAGATGAAAAATCTCTTCATCGGCGGGATCGTCTACGAACACGGCAAAACATAAAATTTTAATAATACGAAAGTCTTCAGTAGCACTTTACCTGCAGACGCTTCATTAACCGTGGTATATATAGTGGAAGAAGGTATGTTATAAATTATTGCAATTGAGAAATAGAAAAAATGAAATTTAATGAAGATACAAGCGTGGTTACGGTTATTTATTTTTACTTCCTTTTGCAATAAAGGAAGTATTCACCCCAAAAATTCGAAATTGAGCTCGAATGTCCATTTGTTTATTCAAGTTATAATTTTACAATTTATTTCAGGTCCAATTTGGTAATAAGAGATTTAAAGAAATAGGCTCGATACGTGTGTTTACAAGTTCGTGATAAATAATGTTATTTAGGTGTTCATGACATTTTGTTTATTTTAACAGCGAATTAAAGTTAACGTCAGATTAGTGGCCTTCATAAGACCGGCCGTTAGTGTGTGAAAGTTGAAACAGTTAACGTTGGCAATTCCATCCGCAAACGGCAAAGCAAATATTCGCGAACGGCAAAGAGAAGGAAGCACAAAGGTGCACCGCGTAAAATCAAATCAGCGAACCGCAAAGCCGCGAACGGCGAGGTCTGACTGTGTCTCAAAAACGAAGAGAGGTGTGGCGTTGAAACTTTATATATAAGTTTTGTGTACTATGTAGATGCGACAGCAAGCTTTTGAAGAAAATCGCATAATCGGAAGTAGATGTTTACTCTTGTCATTTTTCAGTTTTTTGCGATTTTTTCAAAAACGGCTCTAACGATTTTCTTCAAACTTTACATTTTTATTAAATTTTTAATGTGTATTGATGTGACATAGGTTATTTTCCAGTTGAATACTTCTAAAATGGGTTTCTTTTGTTTTTTTTTCTATTTTTTTATTAACTCTTATTTTAAATAGAACACCCGGTATATTATTACATTTTTGAATTCACCTTAAAATTCTAGAGAAAATTTGTCTCTTCACCTAACGCTCTATTTTGTACCGTTTTAGTAGTTTGTAATTTTTGAAAATTTTTGACAAATGCTTAAAAATTTAAAATGAAATTTTTGGCTAATTATAAGATCACTGTAAAAGGAAGTTGTGTGCGTGTATCACACCAGATTTTTTACATTCAGATCGTTTGTGCATATACTCACAAACAAGTCCAAGTTGAGGGTAGGGTTCCGGTGGTGGGATTACGGCAGCGGCCGCGTGTTCCCCTAGTGGTGCTGCATCGAGGTGTTCGATCTGTCGGACTTACGTAATTATAGAACCATTTAAGGTTTACCTTTAGTTTATACTTTAATGTTCTGTAAATTTTGTGTGCTATATATATAATATATTTTTTTAGTTTTAGGTAGTAGTTAATTACCTTTAATTAATAATAATGTAACCTGTAGCTATATTCTTCCTTTTCTGACTGTGTAGCTAGTTACGGGATGCAATTCATCTCAAACACTTGTACTAAGTAATTATTATTGTTTATTTTTACTCTCTTAATTTTTAGATAATTATATATTTTTGGCAGACTTTATTGTTTTGGCCGACAAATTTAAGACTTGGTCTGTGTTCTCTTTTATGCAAAGAAATTAAAAATAAATAAATATGTAAAGTATGTAAATAAACTGGTTTTCTTCACAAAAAGGCTTTGATAAATGTTCCAGTTCGATCCCTAGCATAATAGCAGTACCTACGACATACGCCAGTGGCGGCACAGTTCTCATCTTATCCATCAGTAGGATTTTTTTTCAGACTATTTAAATTTCGCGCCACACCCTAAGTCATTTGACAAACAGAACAATCGTAAAACGACTTCCAGAAGATGCACAAACTTTTATCAAGAATGAAATTTTTTCAGAAACCAATAATAAATAATTTTCCCGTATATGACTTACTTTTTGGCGGTCACTGTATTAGATAGCGTTTGTCTTTACAAAATAGGAAAGTCCAAACGAACGGTTTCGTTAATTTTATATGCCCTTGGCATTTTGCCGATCCGTCTAGCAATGTTTCAAGTTCATTTTTAAACTCTGAAAACTTACGAAGAAAGCCGACGGTGGAGGTTATGGACGAGGTGGGGGTTATGGACGGTGGAGGTTATGGGCACGGTGGGCGTTATGGCCCAAATCGTCGGTGGGGGTTATGGACACAGTTGAAATTACGAACGAACCCGACGGTGGAGGTTATGGGCACGGTGGGCGTTATGGCCCAAATCGTCGGTGGGGGTTATGGACACAGTTGACATTACGAACACATCCGACGGTGGGGGTTATGGACACGGTGGAGGTTATGGCCCAAATCGTCGGTGGGGGTTATGGACACGGTGGAGGTTATGGACCAAATCGTCGGTGGGCGTTATGGACACGGTGGAGGTTATGGACCAAACCGACGGTGGGGGTTATGGGCACAGTTTAAATTACGAACAAACCCGACGGTGGGGGTTATGGACACGGTGGAGGTTATGGACATGGTGGGCGTTATGGACAGTGGGGGTTGTGTCCTAGACCCCTAATATTAGGTTGTATTTCTTCTATGTTTTTGTGCCAGTTGGTTGGTGCTTTATATTTTCGAATGGTGAACATCCCATTTGTGTTTCAAAATTAATTTAATTTAATATGGAATTATTTCCAGATTAACAAAAAATTACAATTTTACATTTTACCGTCACTTTTGTAATTGTTAATTTCTTGTCTGATGTTCAAACATTTGTTTGCAGTTCATATTGTGGTGGTTTATGGTTAGCAGCGTTACATGCAATGGTAATTATTGCACAAACATTAAATAAAACTGCAGATACGAAAGTTTATAAAAAAATGTTGGAAAATGCAAAGAAAGCGTTTGAGAACAAATTATGGAACGGAAAGTATTACAATTTTGATTGTTCTGATAGTGCTGCCACGATCATGGCTGACCAACTTTGTGGCCATTGGTACTTGCGGTCATGTGGATTTAAATATGAAGTAAGTAGTATGCGTGTCAACTGACACTTGCCAACAAGCAATACGTTTTACAATTCTACCATTCAAGGTATTCCCGCAAAGCAATGTTGTAAGTGCACTAAAGACTGTATTTGACAATAATGTCATGTCATACCACGATGGCACAATGGGTGCTGTGAACGGTTTCATATTAAACAAAAAAGCCGAAGATATCAGTCTACAGAGTGACGAAGTATGGACAGGTGTTACATATGGTCTTGCTGCGTGTATGATACAAGAAAATTTGATACAGCAAGCGTGGAAAACAGCAGGTGGTATGTACAATACTCTAGCAGAACGCATTGGCATGGGTTTTGAAACACCCGAGGCTCTGAATGATAGGCGCCGCTACAGGGCTATAGGATATATGCGTCCCCTTAGCATTTGGTCCATGCAGTTAGCCTGGCAGGAACATCAAAAGACTAATAATAATTAAAGCAGCTAATCAGGTATAAGCACATTAATCAACTTAGTAACTTTGTGATCACTTGTATATGTAGTTTCTGCACTGCAAGTAGTCGACTTAATAACCAGGTTTTAAACGAAATATTCAGAATGGCAATCCCAGAACTGCTTTTTTCTGTATAATACAATTTGTAAATACACATCAGCAATAAACAAAACACTGTTGGGAAAACAATATGCAGCATTACCGTGGAGCAGTCCTCGCTGTTTATTTCCTAGCGTTTAATAATTTTATTTTTACGTGACATTCATGGTTGTAGTGTTATTTAAGAGGATGATTTTTGGTAACTACTTGGGTATAATTATATTTATTTATGCGATATTTGTGTAAAACTTGATAAATTTTAAAATCTTACTGTATAATCATTTCCAAAAATTTTGTTTTGCTCATGCGCTAACTGTTTTACCAGTGCATTTAAAAGATTTCAGTAATTTGTAGAATGTAGCGTATTTTATTACCAGATTTGCTTTTTAATCCTTTCATTGTGAAATTGATTTTAAGACAGTGGGTTAAAAGACATTTATATTTCTTATAATGGAAGGTTTAATTTATTTAATATAAAAATATTTAAAAAATTCTCTTAAAAATAGTTTTTATAATTTATAGTATTACTAAAGGGCTGTAAAATAGACATAATTAAAAAAAATGCCAAATTGTTTTATTAAACTTAAGCCTATAGATGAATTCACTGATGTAATTATTGTATCGAGGCACAGTATATAATAATGTCACTTGAAAAATTTCATAAGTAATACTGATAACAATCTTTTTATAGCTTCTCGTGATTTAATAGTCTATATTTAAATTTTAACAATCCAAGGATTTTCAATATGAAGCTTATTTCTAAAAATGTTCACATAATATGCAAAAACTCCTAATATTTTCATTGTTCACTGGTAATAAAACAAAAAATTCAAATACTGCACAACTATTGTGATGAAAAGTAGTATTAGTTTATAACTGAAATAACATACCAGTTAGTTTCAGTATTTTTACGTGATATGTAGTTCATTAGAACAGGTTAGTTGTAATTAGCGGTGCAATATATGTAGTAGGCTAGCAATATACTTGGATTTTTGTTATTGTTACAGAAATAGAATAAAATGCAAAAAGTAGAAACCATAAAATCTTGTGGAGCAAATCATGCTGTTGTCGATATGAAATGCTCGCGAGTTTAGAATTTTGTGCTTTATTGCACTAGTAGAGGTGTAGATTGCTGCTATGTAGTGGAGGTAACAGAAACATATACCTTTAGCCTAATTATCCATGTTAAATATGTATTTGTACATTTTTTTGAAATAAACACTTGTTACGTTTCAAACATTGCTATTCATATTTTATGTATTGCAATGGTTTACTGCCCACAGCAATTCGGGTTGCCTAACTATCACGAAAATGAAAGAATAATTCAAAATGAGCACAGAATTAATGTTTTATTTATTGCAAGATAAAGTCAGTATTTTACACTAATAAATGCACGTGATATGATTAGTAGTAACTATAATTTGATTGAGAAAGGTTAGCTTTAGATAAGGCAGAATCAAAAGGGTCGGAATGGCAAGCGCACCTTAATTTATGTAGCTGGCAGATTTGATTTGTTAACGTCAATACAATAATATAAAGTTAGAATCATACAGAGATGGTTTGTGAAGTTACAAAAATTATGAGCATTAGTATTAAAAATACTACCAATAAACGGTAAGACAGCTGACCAGTAAAGAAACGGTGCAAAGCGAAGCAAAGATTGCGTAGAGCAATGATAAGGCAACCTATTATAGGACATAGAAAAGAGTGAAGTGCTAACTATAAACTTGTGAAACAGCGCATTTAAAACTAATTGTGCAAAAGCAGAGATTTAAAGTTTAAAGTGTTAAGATTGACAATTTCCAAAAAAAGGACAGTTTAGTTCGTAAGTAGAAACATTATATCAAAACTTATTTCGTAAAACAGTTGTAAATCTTGGTTGCTAAGATATGACACATTCAATTATTAATAATAACAAAACAAGCCTTGTAAAATTTGTACTGGGAAGAGATGCTCCCAGTTTTTTGAAAATTTTCATATTAAAAAGTGTTGTGTGTAAGCCAAAAAGTGGTTTTTCATATTCACCAGTCTGCAGAGCATCTGTGTGTGTAAATTTCCTCATGGTGACACATTCCAGTGAAAAGGAATTAGCTCTGTGAAATTTAATCAAGAGCGTCTGACATTGAGGAAAATTTTCGAATAGTTAGAGACATCGGCCAGCTGGAATTTTAGGTGCAACGTATGGAACAGACCCTCCTGAGTGCCTAGGTGCAGAAATTTGGAGCAAGGGGCCATCACCAAGTTGGTAATTGCCGTGGCGTCCCTTCATTGTGCGAGCCGACATCGGAGCTGCTCTTGTAAGGTAAATTTCACAGGCAAGCCGTTGCAGAAGGCCCACTAGCCTTGGGTTTCATCAAGATTAGACATAAAAGGTCGTGAACGTGGTCCCATTCGGGTAATCGAGGTGACGTCCCCAGGAAATGCAGAGATTTGGAGAATTGCAGGAAGCTAAGCAAATGCAGGTTTTGGCGTCCCTACGTCACTGAAACAAAACCAGGTTAGCTGGAAATGACGTCAGATTATTTGCATTGTATTTTACTTGATGTGAATTTGCTATTTTTGGTGTTTGAATGCAATTACTCTATTTTCTTGTACCAGCAGATCATCTTTACGTACAGTCTTTTAAGGTTAAAACTGTCTGATACAAATTCAAGCATTTGCCATACATGTTAATAAGTTCTACTCGAAAGTAATTGTAATATTGAGTGTTGAACCTACCTCTTTAAAAAGAGTTTTTTCTCATGCTAGACCAGAGCTTTATTTTATGATTATAAATGAATACAATTGAAAGAGCAATAAGCCATTTATTTTTGCAAATATTAATTACAACATTATTTCAATAAGCCCTTAGATTTACGCAGAAATTCGTTATTAAAACTTTCTATTTAATTTGTAAATTGTCATGATGTGCCCTATTTTATCATTTTTTATTTACTAAAGCCCTTATAGTCAACGGCATCAATACAGTGTATAAAATAAACGTCCTGAAAATGAGAAGCTGCATCACTCTTTTTCATGTAGAAAATTATCGTAAAAAGCCTGTTGACATTTTTTTCCTGCATTTGATCTTGCCTCTATGACGTTAAAATCTTAGAAAATTTGGTTCATATATTTTATCCTCAAAATTTTATTTATTTACTTTATTACGTTACACTGTAATGGTATTCATTTATTTCACTAATTATACAAAAAGTGTATGTAACATTTGAAAATGTTGTCCAATCTCTTTAATAAATAACTTACAATATCAGGATTCATATATCATATCGCAAAATCTTTATTTAAATCACTAATAATAATAATAATAATAATAAATGGTCTATTCCACATATTAAAATTTTTAAGAAATTCAACATTTCTTGTCTGCGTAACAAAATAATATGTGAAAATCACAAGGATACAGTTCAAAATAAATATTTTGTTCTTCCACTATACCCTTGAATAAATAATATACTCAAAAAAAAGGATGATATGCCTACTCTTAAAAGAACATCTAAACTACGTACATTTTTTTTTTCGGTGTAACAGGGAAGGTACAGGTATGTATATAATAATTATAATTATTGTTGTCAAGTGACACTCAAAGTCCACCTACTGGACATTTGAGTCCGATTGACTGAGTTCAACGAGGCTGTAACTTGTGATGAGTTGTTTTATGTTTTGACATTAGACAATTTACAATTTTTGGTCAGTTATTACATTTGTAAGTGAGTGTAAGTGAGTAAGGTAAGTGCGACAAACATGGCCCAGCATGTAATAAGGCCCGTATATTAGTTTGGGTACAACCCATAGTTTTTTGAGTCTGTAACTGCTAACATAACATTTCATATTAGTACGTAATATCACCGCTCAGGTGGCGCCGGCGGAAAATATTTCATTTACGCTATGAAAAATATTGAAGTCATCAGCGCAGTTATGGGTGACAATACTCACGGGAAGTTGTTGACACCTAACGAATTCTACAGTTTGTCTACATCCAGCAACTGGTATAAAACTTCGCCCGTTTGAATTCACTAAATCGAGAAATGGGTAAAAATAGTGGCGGAAGATACAGGGTTAGACATTAAAAACAGAAAAATATGGAATTTTTCAATCAGATTCACTGTTGTACTGATACCGGCAAAAGCTGGGGTTGCTGAACAACAGCTAATAAAAGTTATAGGTCACAGCAACATTAATTCGATAAAGCCATATTCACAACTAGACGATAAGCAGGTGAGCACCATCAGTAAATAATTGAAAACTTGAGAACCAATATCATTACTACAAGTACTGAGTTGACCAATTCAATTGACGGCGAATTATCTGCGGCAGGATTTTGATAAAATTGCAGTAACATAAATTTTTCAAAATGTACTATGTATCCAGCCAAAGATGAGACCTGCGTCATCGTTACACGAAGTTAGAACAGAAATCATTTTCTCTATGCGTCACTCTCGTTATTTACGAGTGCGACAAGGATAGCATTACATTAGCACTTCTCTGGATGTTTGGAAATGGATTTGACTAGCGCAGTATGTGATGTAAAATACAGTGTTGCCAACCTTAATTATAAATCCCTAGATCAAATGAAGATGTTATCAGTAAACAGTAAAAATAACTACATATATTAGCAAAACTATTTGGAAAAAATTGTGTGCTATTAATACGGATATTATACATAAATTAGGTCAATTTTAAGGATTATTTATAATCTTTCACCGATTTTTGTAATAAAAACCGGAATTATAGGCAACATTGTATGTGTCCATAAACATATGATGAACATCTGATCTGTCCACATTTTTTGAGGTTATTTGTCATATAAACGCTTTTTGACAGTTTTGAAGTAGTTCACTAACAATAAGCAGTAGTTCTTTCCAGGGTTAAAAAAGTGTAATTGCGCACAGTTTCGGCAATTGTTGCTGAATTTATTGAAATATTTCGAGAAGAAAAAACGGTGGGCATTATCGCCTTTATCTTGTGTGCAGGAGGTATGACAAGTTAATTTATTGTTTATGATCTTTTGTACAATTGTACAATGCGGCGAGCGGCTGAGACTTCAGGAATTAGTATGTCTACTGTTAAACGGGCGAAGACTCGTAGAAGTAACCAACTAGTTTTATCTAGTCATGGTATAGTATTCCAACCAAAATTTGGAAAGCTATTTAAAATCCAGTACACCATGAAAAGTGTAAGTCATGTCTAAGATGGGTTCATACAATCAATAAATAATATTCTAATGTCAATCAGCTTTCAAGTAATGACAGTTCATCTGCAAATTGTACATGTAGGTAACTGTTTTGTTAAGGTAGGTATTGTAACATTGTGCATGGTTTAAGTAGGTACTAGTTGAGTTTTTAAATCAGTATAGTGGCATAGAAAACGTTGAAAAACGTATATGTCTTCCAAACTTCTCAGTGCATCTCTCAAATTTGAAGGTTATTATCGAAGTGTCACTGAATGACAATCAAACAGTAATTTTATGAATTAAATTACGAAGTGACTTACTGTTCTCAATGCTGGCCTGATTTTAAATAGCTTTCCAATTTCTGGTTGGAATACTATACCAACAAAGTGATCCTGCAAGAAACCGAAAATTGCAGCCCTACCGGATTCTTCTAAACTGGTCATCAGAGAACTATATACCGGGTGTCCATTCTCAAAGTCGAACATAGGCAATTAACATTAGTGCATTCACTCGTTCTTCATTGCAATAATTCATTTGTCTGTAGATAATTTTAACAGACGTTGACATAAAATACCTGATTTACGCCAACTAATTACCAATTTTGTTGACAAATGCTATCGAGCTTGAAAAGCAAGGCATGGCATATTTAAAAATTTCCAAGTTTTAAATAAGTATTTTAAAATAAAAATCGCATCTTGAATATTATTATTGGTATCATTTGATGCGTAATAACTTTATCTTTCCATTGATACCATTACCTTCCCTGTAAGTTGAATTGGCGAGCAGGAATCGGCAAAAACCTACAATACAATGTTAATCGCCTATGTTCGACTTTGAGAACGGACACCCGGTATGTATATAAGATGTATAGAGAAGGTATGGCGTATGATGTTTATTTGATTTTATAAACTCATATTTTTATATTTATTTCAGAAAGAAAAACATTACTCTCAACTATTTAAATTATGAGCTTCAGGAGCAACATATTATAATATAGGCAGAAGCAGTTGTCAGGTCATTTTGTATTTTAATTAGCCACCTAGGCTTTAGGGCAGCGTGCCCGTATGTTAAACCCTTTTAGTTACTTATTTGGCTTCATCGCCTAATTCCATAATAATGATTTTGCACATATTTGGCCTCAAGCGCATTATTTCTCGTCATCCGGGGCACCCCTTTGTTGGTACTTTGACAGCCGGGTGTTAACCCTCGCAAGATTTCCAAACCTTCTAGAAATCACGCTGTTGAGGCGACTGCGAGGCCTCGCGCTCTCTTTTTGTCACCGGAACTAATTTGTTTTATTGGGCGCATCGCCATTGGCCGTCGAGAGTCACGTGGTAACGCTGTTTTGGCTCACGCCACTGCGGGCGTCGTAACGCTGCTTGCTTGGGCAGTTCAACTCAGGCCATTGAACAAGGGAGGTGTGTGTCGTTTAGCGGCGATCTTATTACGCCAAGGCGTAGGTGTGATGGAATTCCATGCCCGGTTCTACGTCGTCACGTAAGGGAGTGTTCCCTTTAGCTCGTTGTGCGAGGATTCCGTTGAGGTAGGACATGATTGGGCTATCGTTGCCGTCGTAGCGGCGTTTTTTGAAGCGCCAGCCTTTGTCGCCATTTTGGGCGCATCCAGACCATTCACACGTCGGCCGTTTTAGCGGCGAATTAATTGCCACAGGCAACCTGTTTCCCGCCAGCTGGACCGCATGCCGATCTCTTGGGCCGTCACCAATAAAACTAAGGTATTTGTAACCATTGAATCATACTAACTTCTTGTGCGCGAGTTTTGCGCTTAACCATGTGAATAATTGCTGAACTCTTGGCATACGTGCTGTAAGGCGACATCGCCAGTTTGGTCGCAGTAAAATTGCATGTGCGCGAACTTGAAGTGAAATCATGTCCGCCGTTAAAAATGTACCCTTCGCATCTTAAATTGTTGTCGCGAAGTGGCGTCGCTCGTTTTTTAATCTAATCACTTCCCTCACTTGGGCTTTGCTGTGTTTGCCCAAATTATCATGTGAGCCAGATCACTTCTTATTAGGGCGGTGCCATATTCGCCAAGTTTTGTGCGAGACCTTTCGTATGTTAGCAACGTCGTCGTGTTCGGCTCGTTGAGTGTTACACGAAGTTATCGATCGCTTGGGCGGCGCTGCACCAGCTGTGTCACATTCTAAATTCGCCTGCGGGCGTTAGGCTATGTAAGCCCCCCTTTTCGGCCAAATATATCTCAGTAACGCGGCCCCCTTTTTGCTTTGCGAATTGGGTTTCTAACTAATTCGCCGGATCTCTTTGCGGCGCCGGATTTTGCCGACAGCTACGCTGTTCGCGTCGCCTTTGCTGTTGCATAACTCGATTTTTATGAACAAACGTTCCCTTTGTGAGACTCATATGTCAAACTGCTCTTGATTTTGTACAGTTATAGGTGTTGTTTAGTAACAGTAGTGCGCCCATCAGCTGATGCTTATTTATAAGAATTAACGCAATGTTTGCGGCACGCTTTGCTGCCCCAATGTAAGAATTGAATAATAGACGCTTATCTAATTAAGAGACGCTTTATTCTTGGTCGATTTGTGCATGTTCTGTTTCAACTTGCGCCCATCCTTGAGAAGATAAATGTACGGTGGGGCCAGTGAGATCAGAGCGTGCAGGTAAGCTTGGTGGTGACATTGCCGTGGCTGAAAGAGCCCCACTTCATGATCTAAGTATTTTTGCCATCACGAAATCGTTGTGTGAGTTTATAATTCACGAGTACCCCTATCGACGGAGTGTCTTGAATACTTCGCTCCCGTCTAACCGCCCAGGCCCGGTTATTCGGGTTAAGACAGGCTTGGTGGCGCCCTCATAATTTTGACGTACCCTATATATATGCCTCAACACGCTTGCCCAGAACGTATCGTGTGACTCACGCCCGACTCCCTGAGCGTTCCAGCCGTGGCCTTTAGCCTGTTTTGAGCAAATCTCAGGGCAAGTGTGCCAGTTTTCCAGGACTAGTTCCGTAGTGCGATGCTCACCTTGGGTGGGTGTCGTAAAGTTGGTTTAATACCGTAACAGGCTAATTTTGGCGCCCAACGTGGGGCCTGTTGTTTGTTGTTGTTGGACTGTAGTAGTCTCGTTAAGCCCATCCGTTGTGCGTCTTAATTTTGACGCTTTAACGTCTGAGACCTTGTTTGTTTTTCTTCTCTCGTCAGGCCACCCGTTGTCTGCCTAATTTTGGTTATTCCGACGAGTCGCCCCTTGTTGCTTGACAACGCCCGATCCCATTTTGGATTTTTTTTCTCTCTCTTTCTTTCTTTCGTTCCCTTTTACGTTGTGCGATTTTGGGCACAGTACTGTCTGTAACCATTCTTGGTCGGTAGTAGCTCGTTAAGCCATTCGTTGACCGCCTAGTTTTTGGGATTTGTTCTTTTTCGTTCGTATTCGGTCTTTTCGCAAAGAATATGGACAGATAGTCCAGTTAAGCCATCGGTCGTGTGAAAGGTAGCAAACCACTTTTTCCCGATTTCTCCCGTCTTGACCGTCTACGATTTGGTTCGGATATCTGACGTAATTGACTTACCAAACACGCGCTAACGTTTTCCTTTTATACGACGTATAGTATAAGTCGTTCCTTTTCCGTTTGTAAACATGGTGCTAAAGCTACATATCGAACGTCTGCTTCGCGCGGAGGCTGAATACGAGTTGAGAATCAGAGGCCGTGATGCTTCCGGCACGGTTACCTTGTTGCGCTCCCGGTTACGCGACGTATTGAGAGAGGAGGGACGCGCAGATATGGATACGCGACCGACGTACCCGTATACATTCGAGGAGGATCTCGTGGCCGTGACAACATTGATTAGCGAATTAGAGGAAAAGATTCAGATATATTTAGCTAACCCGACTAAAGAAGTAGCGGTTACGATCGAAACGAAATTTTATCACGGAATGAACCGTCTGACGAATAGCTCAGCTATAACTGAGGAAGAGCGAGCGCTCAAACAAAAAGCATTCGCGGAATTATCACTCATACGTTCAACCTACGAACTTAACCAAGTAAAGCTAGGGCCGTCTACGACTACGGCTGAGGAGGAAAGCGCCGTAACGCTGCCATCGACGTCCGGTGTCGCACCTATCATTACCGTCGCGACGACGACTACGACGGCGGCACCTATGTCGACTCCGAGTTTTGTTTCGCCGATGTCGCGTACGATCTCATTTAAGGCAACCCCTGTTTCGAAATGGAACATACAATTCTCAGGTGACCCGAAAGGTCTATCGGTCAACGCTTTCATTGAGCGTGTTAACGAACTCAGAGTGGCCAGAAACCTTACCGAAGAAGAGTTGTTTATGCAGGCCATCGATTTGTTTTCGGGCAACGCATTGCTATGGTATCGCGCGAATAGAGCGACCCCTAACACGTGGCAGCAGTTAGTCGATTTATTGCGTCTAGAGTTTCAGCCTGCTAATTATGATGAACGGTTGTTGGACGAAATTAGACGTCGCACGCAAGGCCCTACGGAAAGTATGGGCATTTATATCGCCATCATGCGCACAATGTTTCGCGCTTGACTGAAGCGATTCCCGAGGAGAGACAGTTACGTATTTTGTTGCATAATATCTCACCATTATACCAAACCCAGTTGGGATTGACAGAAGTCCGGTCGATCGACGAGCTAGCGCTATACGGACGGATGATTGAAGAACGGCGCTACGCCATTGAAACTTACGTGCCACCATCTAGAAAGAAGTCTGACTTAGAAACAGACTTGGCATATGTCGAGGTCGCGCCTGTCGCGGAAACGTGCCCAGTCGATGTTGTCGAAACGCGTGACGTTAATACTCCCGAGAGGAGGAACCGAGAATCGGCACCCAAGTCAAGCATGCGGTGTTGGAACTGTAACGAACCAGGCCATAGAGCCAGTAGGTGTCCGCGACCCCGCGGCAAGAAATTCTGTTACCGTTGCGGCAGACCTGAAGTGACCGTAAACACTTGTCCTCGTTGTCGAGCAAGAGATAGGGGACAGGGAAACGACCCCGCGAGACGCTGAACAGTCGAGCAGTGCCCTCGCGCGTGTTTAGCAATTCGACTAAATTTATGAAGGGACTTATCAAGGAGCGCGAGACCAAATTTAAGAAAAATAAAGTCATTCTCGATTACGTATTAGAAAGGTCATCTGATGACCGTCGACCGCATGTGACCGTTGAAATTATGGGGTTCGAGTTGTTAGCTTTGTTGGACTCAGGAGCGAATCGAACGATCTTAGGAGCCAAGGGTTGGGACGTGTTGCGTACTGTAGGCCTGCGCGTAAATAAGAAGCTGAGACCCGTTTGCTCAGTGGCGAATGGACAGACCGTAACCAGTCTAGGTACCCTTCACTAACCTATCCGTTTAAATAACAGAGTGGTAGCTATCGATGTTTTAATAGTTCCGGGGGTTCCGCACACCCTAATCCTAGGTATAGACTTTTGGAAGTCAGTGGGAATAGTCCCAGACGTGTTTCGAGGGGAGTGGGAATTCTCAAAACCCGGCTTAGCGGCCATTGATACTTCTACCGGTAATTTGCAGTCTAAGTTCGACCTGAACTCGGATCAACGAACCCAATTAGACACTTTCGTGAACCGACATTTTACTATCGCTAAACCCGAACTCGGTTGCGCCAAGTACGTTCAACATAAAATCACTACTGAGGCGGCACCGATTAAACAAAGGTACTATCCGGTCTCTCCCGCAATGCAGGCGCATATCGATGCTGAGTTGGACAGTATGCTTAAATCAGGCGTTGTGGAACGTTCTCGTTCAGCCTGGTCGAGCCCGATTTTACTAGTGAAAAAGAAAGATGGAACCTATCGTTTCTGCGTTGACTTTCGTAAATTAAATAGCGTCACCGAGAAGGACGCCTACCCGATACCTTACGTGTCTTTGATTTTGGATCGCTTACGCGATGCCCGGTTCATGACGTCGCTTGATATCAAATCCGCGTACTGGCAAATTGAAATGGAAGATAAATCTAAGGAACTAACGGCCTTTACAGTGCCCGGGCGCGGTTTGTTTCAATTTACTCGCATGCCCTTTGGGCTTCATAACGCGCAGCGACTTGGCAACGTTTCGTCGACCATGTGTTGGGTCCCGAATTGGAACCTTACGTCTTTGTCTATTTAGATGACGTGATTATTTGTACCCCGACTTTCGAAAAACACGTCGAGAATCTAGACGAAGTATTGCAGCGACTAAATGACGCTGGTTTAACACTGGGACGTGATAAATGTCATTTTTTTCAACCGGAATTACGATACCTGGGCTATGTCGTTAACGCCCAAGGACTTTTAGTCGACCCCGATAAAGTTTCGGCGATTCTCAACTTGCCGCGGCCTAGAAACGTTTCAGAAATACGGCGAGTAGTCGGCATGGCATCGTGGTACCGGCGTTTCATACCAAGTTTCTCAGCCATTATTGCTCCGCTGACGTCGTTATTGAAAAAGTTTCAGAAATTTGAGTGGACCGAGTCATGCGAAGTCGCATTTACAACCATCAAAAATTGCCTAGTTTCGGCACCCATTTTGTCGTGTCCCGATTTTTCTCTCCCGTTTATCGTACAGACGGACGCTTCCAATGTTGGTATCGGCGCCGTGCTGACTCAGACCGTTGATGGCCAAGAACAGGTCATCTGTTACATTAGTCGGACTCTTACGAAGCCTGAGCGTAATTTTTCGGTTACGGAACGCGAAACCCTCCGGGAGACTCGCCCGTTGGGCTGTTCGTATCCAACAATACGACTTTACGATCAAACACCGGAAGGAAAAGACCACGTTGTCCCGGATCCGCTATCCCGTGCTATACCCGAAATAGATGTAGTCTCAGTCGTCGAATCTGGAGAACCCGAGGCCGGCGTTCAGACGCCGAGTGACAGTCAAACTGACCGGTGGTATAGGCGCATGTGTACGCGCGTCGTAGAAAAGCCATTCAAGTATTCGACGTGGAAACTATCGCGAGGGAAATTGTTTAAACATATTAACGTAAAATACCCCGAATTGGACGAAGGCACGAGTTGGAAAGAGGTGGTCCCGCAGCCTCAACGTGCCGAGATTCTTCGCAAAAACCATGATGAACCTACCGCAGGCCATTTAGGCATTTATAAGACCTACGGCCGTATCGCTCAGCAGTATTACTGGCCTACACTTAAGGCGGATGTGACCCGTTACGTTAACCGTTGCGCGACGTGCCTAGCGCAGAAACCCGAACAAAAACGCCCGGCCGGCTTGATGTGTCGTCACCCCGTGGTGGATAAGCCGTGGCAAATGATATCTATCGACATTGTAGGGCCGTTGCCCCGTTCAAGGAAAGGCTACGTGTATATTCTGTCCGTGGCTGACTACTTTACTAAATTTACCCTTTTCTTCCCGTTGCGTACCGCCACCGCGACCGCGGTGACTCAGAAAATTGAGAACGACGTTTTCTTGCTCTTTGGAGCACCTCAGTACGTCTTGGTTGACAATGGCGTACAGTTTCGCAGTAGAGAATTCCGACAACTTACCGATACATATAAATCACGAATTATCTTTAACACGCATTACCATGCGCAGGACAACCCCGTAGAACGCGTTAATCGAGTATTAAAAACAATGCTAGCGTCGTACGTGAAAGACAACCACCGGGAGTGGGATAAATATTTGTCGAAAGTCGCTTGCGCAGTGCGTACCGCAGTACACGAAGTCACCGGCATGACCCCATATTTCGCCAATTTCGGCAGAGATACAGTTAGAGGGGACGCGCGCCAATAACCCCGAGGAGGTAGATGTTTCGGAACAAATACGAGTAGAGAGTCGCGAAGACTTATTACGACGGACTCCCGCATTAAGGTCGGTATATGAAGACATAGTTAAACGACTAGACGTGGCGTACAAAGCCTCCAAGGCGACATACGATTTGCGAAGGCGCCCGGCTCAGTTTGCCGTTGGCGATACCGTCTGGCGACGAAATTACGTACTTTCTGATGCGGCAAAATATTTTAACGCCAAGTTGGCTCCGAAATTTATAGGGCCGTTTTATATCAATCTGCAAGTTTCGCTTGCCACTTACGAGTTGTCCGACGAGACCGGTGCCCCAAAAGGCACGTGGCACGCGAAAGACCTAAAACCCAATCCCACGGACGCTTAGTCTACTAACGCCCGTTTTCCTTACCCCCCCTTTTTGTAGGCCTTGACGGCTATACCGCCGGCTTAGAGCCGTATCTTCAGTAGTCCCTGCCTTTCTGCGAGCTTCCTTGTTGTGGGAACCCCACAATGCGCCGATCCCGTGACGCGCAACGTGCCCTCTTCATGTGGCTTGTGGGACAGGTTGCGAGGGACTTATCCCTTACCCCCTCCCCCCGACAAATTTTCCCCATGATCTTTTGGAATGGTTGGTCGGAAGTGTGCATGGGAGTAAGACGTTCTATTGACCCGATCTTGACGGGCGCTAACCGCGCGTTTTTTTTAACGGTTTCAATTTGGAACCCCAAACCCTCCTTCTCTATGTTCTATCTTTACCTTTCTTTTCCCCTTATCACTACTATCTACCGTGTCCCGGCGACAACTACCCAACCCCTTTGTTCTCTTTCTTTTTCCACCTTCCAAAACCGCACTGTTAGGCTACCGTCATGGACCCGGTGTTAAGGTCCAGTCGGCGTTTCGTGGCCGTCGCCGCAGTGCGTGCCACACCCGTTTCGGGTCTGGTCGGTTACCTTTTTTTTTTGGTCGTTTTGGTGGTCGGTTATCGACGTGGTTTTGTTAACCGTTGTTGTGGCACTCCTATTTTGGGAGGGGCAGTCGAACCGGATCGGCAAGACTGTCCTCAGTCTGCCTAGTCTTTGCCCGTTTGGTTCCCCGAGGGAGCCAGACACAAATCGTTTTGTGGACCCCTGGCGGAGTACCACTCCTTTGGGACAGCTAGTTTTTTTTGTCGCCCGTCTTCCGTGGTCCGGGGAGTGAGTGCTAGCCATCAGCGAACCGCCAGGTCCTACCCAATTTTCGTATTTCTACTGGCGTATCCAGTCTTTCTTCTTCATCTTCTCTCTTCCTTCCTGTCGTACCCTATCTGGTGGCCAGTGTGCGTAATTCCTTTGGGGGTACAGCTATCGTATCAGCGTTTCCGGTCGTTTGAGTTCTCGTGGCAGCCAAAATGCCCCGTTGATTTTAAGAGACTTCGGGGAACTCTCTTTCAAGTAAGGGGAGTGTCAGGTTATTTTGTATTTTAATTAGCCACCTAGGCTTTAGGGCAGCGTGCCCGTATGTTAAACCCTTTTAGTTACTTATTTGGCTTCATCGCCTAATTCCATAATAATGATTTTGCACATATTTGGCCTCGAGCGCAGTATTTCTCGTCATCCGGGGCACCCCTTTGTTGGTAGTTTGACAGCCGGGTGTTAACGCTCCCAAGATTTCCGATCCTTCTAGAAATCACGCTGTTGAGGCGACTGCGAGGCCTCGCGCTCTCTTTTTGTCACCGGAACTTATTTGTTTTATTGGGTGCATCGCCATTGGCCGTCGAGAGTCACGTGGTGACGTCGTTTTGGCTCACGCCACTGCGGGCGTCGTAACGCTGCTTGCTTGGGCACTTGGGCCCCACTTCATGATCTAAGTATTTTTGCCATCACGAAATCGTTGTGTGAGTTTATAATTCACGAGTACCCCTATCGACGGAGTGTCTTGAATACTTCGCTCCCGTCTAACCGCCCAGGCCCGGTTATTCGGGTTAAGACAGGCTTGGTGGCGCCCTCATAATTTTGACGTACCCTATATATATGCCTCAACACGCTTGCCCAGAACGTATCGTGTGACTCACGCCCGACTCCCTGAGCGTTCCAGCCGTGGCCTTTAGCCTGTTTTTAGCAAATCTCAGGGCAAGTGTGCCAGTTTTCCAGGACTGATTCCGTAGTGCGATGCTCACCTTGGGTGGGTGTCGTAAAGTTGTTTTAATACCGTAACACAGTTTAAACATTGTTCTACATGACGTTGGATTTAAATTTCTCAAAGACGAGAACTTTCAGTGTATCACCACAGAAAATAGCCAAACAATAACCACTACAATTTATTTTGGTTGCCCATGAAATTCAAAATGTGGCATTTGTATTGGTTTGCTTTTGACAAATGATGGGTAAACTGAATAGTCATATATAATACCATGAGTATTCAAAGTTATATCGATTATTTTTGGGGTAGTAGGTATCACGAAGGTCCATTGCGTTTGGGTGCAAATACGATGAGTTGCGGGGCAATGGATTCTATTGCATACGCAATGGACATAAGTGATACCACCCCAAAAATAGTCTACCTAATTTTGAGTACGAATAGTATTCGGAGGACTATTCAGTGAAGCAAACCCATTTTTCAATTTAAAAAGACTCAACATTTAGTTACACATGTTAAAAAACAATTTGTGTACACATCTTCAATAAACATTTTAATTTGTTCAAAATAGTCACTTTAACACTAGTACAATGTTCGCTGCAATTCGGAAAGATACTAGTAGTACAACAACCATTACAATTTATTTTGGTTGGCTATGAAATGCAAAATCTTCCGTTTTCATTGGTCCACTTTTGACAGATGACAGGTGAACTGAACAGAAGAATTTCACAAAAGCGTAAGAGCTGTTCCAATTTATCACAAAAGTATTAATGAGTTGACAGTTGGTGATCTATAAATGCATCCCAGTGAAACAGAATTTTTTACTTTTAGTGACAGCAAAGAGTATACAAGAAACCGTCAATTCTAACTTATGGAGCTGAAACATGATTTTCACCACACATAATAAATAAATGAGCAATAACACAGAGGGCAATGGAAACATGTATGTTGTAACGTGAAAGACAAACACGTGGATAACACATAATGGAAAAGTTAAAAAGCATAACTAGAAGAATTTGTAAATTAAAATGGCGATAGGCTGGATGTTTAATCTGTATTAAACAGATGTAAATTTTCAGTCAAAATTTACGAAATATCGTTCACAATTTAAAAGCCAGTGTTGTTTCGCAATCAATCGAGTTAAAGGCCAGAAAACTGCAAACCTGCAAATCGCGCAAATAAGCGACCCACAATATCGAGTTCAGCGCACGGACTTGCAAACGCATGCGGAACCATAACAGCTTACCGCCTGCTGACTTATTGTTTTGTAATATTAGTATCGTTCCACTAATCTACACTTTGCACTTTGAAATGTTAATTTAGTTCTAAGCAATTATGTTTTGTATAAAAGCCCGTCTATTTTTGTAATAAAAGCAATCGACATCTAATGTTTGATTCATTCGCAACGTTGCTGCCCTCTTCCAAGCCATAATTAATAAAACGTGAGGCTGCGTTTTAAGGGTAGCAACATCATCATCCCTCTAAGTGCCATTGACTACATTGGCTTAATACATGAATGCAGTCTCATTCATGTGCTTAAAAATTAGGGATAACGAACCAGTGCAATCAACAGAAACCTGATCCAGCCTCCAGGAATTTCTGTTCATTGGACATTTAGTACGACAAGAAGAATGAAGATGGAGTAAAGTCTACACATTACCCTTTTCCTGTGAAGTCAGAAATAACAAAACACAGCATTTAAAACGTATTTCTTATATTGCATTGAAATTCAAAAAGATCATTTAGATCGCAGGTAGTAGACTTTAGAAAAAATTGACATACCTAACTTTTAATGTAAGGGATGCTCGAAATAGCACATTATTCAAACCGAGACATTCGTCAACTATGTAATTCTACGTTTCTCCTCTTCAAAGA
This sequence comes from Agriotes lineatus, assembly GCA_940337035.1. Taxonomy (NCBI): domain Eukaryota; kingdom Metazoa; phylum Arthropoda; class Insecta; order Coleoptera; family Elateridae; genus Agriotes; species Agriotes lineatus. The sequence continues at coordinate 74,141 of CALNHX010007335.1, forward strand.
AGTCCCTAACACTTAAAATACGACTTTAGGCTTGCTTGCTTGTTATTGTGCGCTATTTTACTGTCATTTTGGACAAATGTCACATTGATAGTATTACAACACAAGTCATACTTAATGAGGACCTGACCAAAAACTGCAGATTTTTTGTTTCGTCGAGTTTCCTATTGTTAAATAAAGAGAGAAAACTGTTAGGTCACAGCAAAAGGGTAATGTGTAGACTTTAAAAAAAAAACTAAACGTCTGCACAGAAAAGAGACCCAGGATACCCAAGGATGAGATGGTCTGATGATATTGTCAAAATTAACGAACAGATCTGGATGAGAAAGGCCCAATCAAGATAAAAATGGAAAAGGGCAGAGGAAGCTTATGTCCAACACAGAATTGTGCTGTATAAAAGAGAGAGAGAGAGAGAGAGAGAGAGAGGGATTTTCAATGTTAACTAGATGTAACCTGTCGATGGTGTTAAAATAGTATATTGTGAAACAAGTGCGTGAAACTTACTTTTACACGAGTTTGGAGTTTGTGACACGAGCCGTAGGCGAGTGGCGCAACTACATAAGTGTTTTTTTTTAATATTAATTTAAGCCAGTTCAGCACTTGAAGTTACTATTCATGGCTGCAATGACACATATTTTATAACTGTTATACATCACTATGAAGGCACTAATATCTCTTCACTGCATTTAATAATTCGTGAACTTTGATCGTGTAATTAGTTTTAAAATTTATATCGGTGTCATTCAGTTCTGGAAGATTAAAGTCTCCCACAATACATACATCAGATACATTGACAGTTTGTCGGTTCTCACCAACAAATGCAAAAAAGTCTCGATAATATTGAATATCTGAGTTGGGAGGTATACAAACAGAGATAACTATGATATTAATTTTATGTATCCTGAGGTGTCACATTTAATGAAAGTATTGATGACCTTGATACCACACGATTTTTGTACCACCACCAATGCTCCACCACTCCTTACTTTATTAGAAAATTTCAAATGTCTATCTGCTCTTACTACTGTATATAGACTACGATCAAATAATTCAGAATCATATATGTTTTCATTCAGATATGATTCTGTTATGCATATTACATAAAAATTTAATTGACTCGATTCAATTCGTAGTTGTTGCTGCTTGGTGCGCATACCTCCACAGTTCTGCTAATAAACATTAGAACGCGTGCACTGTTACATCAAAATTTTGCTTATACATCGCATTATTATAATTCAGCTATAAAACGGATACTTCGATTATATAACACGAAGGCTAACACTGTTGATATATTCTGCACAGGTAGTTTGCTAACTTCACATTATGCTGTTCTGGATTATAGTATGATCCTTGATATTGTGGTTCTAAACAAAATGTCAAAAGTCCCCATCGATCCGAGTGGCGCTAAAAATTTTACGCGGGGTCAAAGGTCACTGAAAACGGTTTTTCGTGAATATCTCGTTAACGGTCGCTTTTACAGAAAAAATATTAATTATCAAATTTGTATCTT